>JAYESA010000020.1:45201689-45214189 GCA_036927795.1 Iris macrosiphon
TTGGGAGTTGGAATCCCAAGCCAAAGTCTCCAAATCTCTTGAAATTACCTCCCTCAAGCTCCAAGCCTCCAAATCAAGCCTCCACATTAAGTCTAGGCTTTATCCACCTAGGTTAGGGAAAGGTATAGGGTTAGGGTTCATATCCATAAAGAATAGAAGAAGAAAGAGAAGAAATGGGGAACTTACTTGAAGTTGGAAGAAGGAAAGAAGAAGAAAGAGTGGAGAGTGGAGAGTGGAGAAGGAGAAGAATGAAGAAGAAGAAGAAGTAAAGAAGAAGAATGGGGGAGGGGCTAGTTCGGGTCTGGGAATGAGGGAAAGGCCGGCCATTCACATGGAAATATGTTTGCATAAAGCCAAAAAGACTAAAACACCCTCTCCTAACTTGGGTTTTGGGTTTGGGGCTCCAAAAGCACTCAAACTAACTCCAACTAACTAAAATAAAATATAATAATTATTCTAAACCCAAAAATAGGTCTCACAAAGGTATTGGTTGGGTCTGGCATGGGTCCACTAGGGTCTGACATGGGTCCAAACTAGCCAAAAATCTAAAATAATCAATAAAAAAATAGTACAACCATCAATTAAATATAAATATAATTAATTATAAACAATGCACAATTAACTAAATTAAAATAAAAAATACCTAGCTCTGGAAATGGGGTAGTGACAAGCCTATCCTCCTTAGAAAATTTTGTCCTCGAAATTTAAAGTCAATCACACTCCCTCTAGGTCAAACCCCCAACAATCACAATCAAGAAAATTTACCTAAATAACATACAAGATCATGGTCCTACTGGTCGTGTTATCATAGTCTCAATCAGGGTCACTACACTATCTACCACAACATAATAGAAAAGTCTAACAGGTACTAATGAAGCACGCCACAAGGAATAGAAAATGACAGAAAGAAGAACAAAAAAGACAGACCTGCTAACCCGACATCCGTAGCATCGGCCTCCTCGACCGTCAACGCATAAGCCCTGCCCTGCTGGGGTATATCCCTCTGCTGGTGCGGGGCATGATGCTATGCCACATGTGGCCTAACTCTAACTGTTCGATCATGTGCTCCACCAAATGGAGGTGCAGTGGGGCAATCTCGCATCTGGTGAGCAGCGGATCCACAGAACAAACACACCTTCAGCCTCCTCCTACAAACATCCCAAGTGTGTCCTGCCTTCCTGCAGTAGGCACAAGTGGGCACCCTCTGATCCTGACCCTACTGCGCTGCCTTCTGCCCATAGGGACGCTTAGCCGGTCCCGCACTACCACTCGTACTACCTGAATTATCCCTGTCTCTCTTGGACTTGAGCTCCAAGTCATCCTCCGCTCTCTGAGCATCTCCTACTATCTGCTCGAAAGTTGCCTCGCGGTCGCTCCTAGTCAAAGACTTGACCGCCATGAACAAGCCCTTACGAAACTTTGTCGCCTTTGCTGCCTCACTCAAGCCCTCCACAAATCTGCCCAGATGGCAGAACTCTGATGCGTACTCGTCCACTAGCATGCTCCCCTGGACGAGTGCCTCGAACTAGCTCTCAAAAGCACTGAGCGCCACATCTGGGAAAAACTTCTCCTTAAAAAGCCTCTTGAAAGCCTCCAAAGTAAGCCCTGGTGCCGCAATCCTCGTATCAGTGCGATACCACGTCAAAGCAAGGTCGAACATCTGACTGCCCGCTGCCTCTATTTGCATGCTGCCTGGAATCTGTGCCAGCCCAAAAATGCTCTCAATATGCTCTATCCAGTCATCCGCATACAGGATCCCTTCTGTACCCCGGAACTCCTTGGGCCACATCCTCTAGAAGTCAATGATGCTGCCCGACCTCGGATGCTGTGCCTAATCTGCCTGTTGCTGAATCTGTACCACTCTGTCCACTGCCGTCATGGCTACCTGGTGGGCGTTCTCAATACCCAGCCTCATCACATCTACCTAACGGTGCTGCACGTCCATCATTTCCCTGAAGAACGCAAACAACTGCGCGGCATCTACTAGTGCAGGAGGTGGTAGAGGAACCACCGGAACGACTGGGGTAGTCCTCGGATCGACAGGTGGAGGAGGATCCCCGAGAGAAGCAGATGCTCCCTCAACCGCAGGAGTGATGAATGGAGCGGTAGCAGCTGCCTGAATACGAGTTGGACGAGAGGTAGCAGATCTCTCGGTAGCAACTGCTGGGACGGTACGATAGGATCGTGTCTTTGGAGGCATCCTGAACACAGATCAAAAGAAGTCAATACGGCGCAAGATACGATATCATCAAAGAAGGACAGTAATATTTCAAAAGAAACAATTTTAGAATAATTAGATTAGAATTGTTCCTAGTCGTGATTGAGTATACTCTCATCCTAGATCCTATATCCTAGAGCAGGCTCGCAGCAATATAACTAAATCATTGTACTACCACGATATCGCACTAATTACGAATCGAGAACTGCATGGGGCCGCCACCAAAAATATGTCACGACCCGCACCCAAAAAATCGGACATGAGTCGTGGGTACGTCCAATCTACGTTGTAGCATCGGCGGTAGAACGCTGTCTAGGTCAACTATCTAGCTAACAATCTCACGCAATCAATATATAAACCTGTTAATAACTCAACTCCAAACGGAGGAGCAATATTATAACGATAATCACAAGTACTCAATCACGAATCTAAGCACGATAAGATAACACAGAAGTCTAACAACTACAAAGTCTAAATAACTGCAGCTAAAAACAACCATAATAATAATAATAATATAATATCCAAAATTATATACAATACAAGGTCTCAATCCAAAATCGGAGACAAATCTGGTACCAAAGGCTAATAAAAATAACTGAGGTCTTAGTGATCCCGGCTACCAAACCGAAAATAACTCCTAAACTAGAGGGTCCCGGTCTGCACCATCGACAGGCTGAGATCCATAAAATATCGGACACCAATCCTCCGGATACTCTGGAAAAAATATGTCCAGTCAGGACTGGAGCATGTACACCTCTAACAGCAGTTCCAGTTAAATGATAAAAACTATAAAACAGTTGTAGCAAGTAGCAAGGTAAAGGAAATAAAATATAAACAAAGAAATATACATATCACTGGTGCATAAAGGTAAAGATGGATGAATATCAGAAGCAAGAAAGTAATGACTGCAAGATACAAAAAATCTAAACTAAGATCAAGTATGTGCACAAGAACGTGTAGTGAGTCCAGCAAAAAATACATGTAATGAGTCAAGTTCAGAAACTATAAGTGAGACCAGCAAGAATTACAAGAGAGTCCAGATTATAAAGAATGAACTCGTGTCTTTGAAATACCTGTTTCAATATGTAAACGGCTAGGGGTAAGTACGTGTAAATACCCTATTTTTCAGAATAATTTTAATATAATTTTTTTTGGATTTTTTGGCATTTTCTGGATGAAGAACCAAGGTAATTATGAGTTAAAGATTTTTAAATGCTATTAATTAGTGTTAAAATATTATAGAAATAATATTTTATGGTGTAAATTGGAAAACCGGACACATGATATTTTTCGGTGAATTTATTGGACTCCGAAAACGCATTTTAGGACCTATAAACTATTGGCTAACTAAACCGAACCCAACCCAACCCTGAACCAAATCAGCTCATTGGGTCAGGTCGGGTCAGATCCGAGCCAAACCCGACCCGGACCCAAACCTGCATGGGAAACCCTAGCAACCGGAAATACTGTGCACAGCCTATAAATTTCTGCCTCGACATCCGTGCCCAGCCCTCGGAAACCCTAGCCGCCGTGCCTTCATCTTCCTTCGACCCACCTCGTCGGAAACCCTAGGTCGCCGCCCCCTCTCCTCGTGACTCCTTGCCTCGAGCAGCCAGTCGACTACCCATCGACCCTCCTTTCTCCTGCGAGCGCCGCTGTCCCCTTTGCTCAAACGCCGCGAGCCAGCCGTGCTCCTCCCATCTCGAGCGACGCCGACCCTTCTACCGAGTCCAGCATGACCCAGACTCCCCTGTGCTCGATCCCCCGCCTCCGACCCCGACGACAGTCCATCTCCGCCGCTTCCCCCTTTGATCTCTGCCTTTTCCCCTCCGCTCAGGCTGACGTTCCCCTCCGCTCAGGCCGACGTTCCCCTCCGCTCAGCCCGACGAGCCGCCCCCACCGACCAGAGCAGATACTCTCCGGCGGTTCTCCGGCAACACCCTGAACCCTAGCCTGGATACAGCAACTTGATACGCAGGACACGACGTTGACGCTCGGACACATGAGAATAAGCTTTCACGGAGCCCTGTTCAGGTAACGTTTTCACTCACCTCGTAACCCCATTTTCGATTCCGTCAGTTGTAACCCGTAGACTGTATAACCCCCTCGGTGCCCGTGCAACCCGCTCGGTGTATCGCGTCCTGTGGTGATCGCAAACCGCGATCCAAAAATAGGAAAACCAACGCCCTATTTTACCCGAAACTGAGTGCGCCCCGCCAAACGGGACGACTTGGTCGCACGCTGTCTTTACCGAAATGTGCGCGACGTTGATACGGACGTGTGAGATTTTACAGAAGTTGATTTGGATGTGCGTGCACACCGGAATCAACGCTTATCCGCCGACAACGTTCCTTATCCGTCCATTCTGGAACACGCTGTAACTTTGTGTACACACGTCGGATCGAGACGAAACTTGCGCCATCTACTCATAGCAATATGTTGGTCCTGTGACCCAAGTTTGGTTCGATTCTGAGAACATTGACAAAATCGTGTATCGTGGGCCCCACAAGCTCCACTTGACGGGCGATTTTGTGAACGGCTCATCGGAATCCAATTCTGGAAGTTCCGTTGGGTTCGTATCATCGTTCTTGACTTGTAGACACTGAGTTGGAGGAAATTGGAGATCTTTGATCCTGACACGCTTTTCGGTGCAAAGTGGCCCACATGTGGAACCCGCTTTGGGCCAAAAATATCATTTTTGCCCCTTTGTCCAAATTGGACTTAAGGACAGGCGTTTCTAGCTATTTGATATCTTCTGAGACTGTTAGAAATATTTATTACAGCTTTTAGAGGAGTACCTACAGGATCCACTGATACCGGGACGACTGTTGATATTCAAACATCAGGCAAGTGTACCTTGCCAAACTCTGCAGTGTTGTTACATATTTTCCTTGCTTCATTATATCGCTGTGCATGCTAAACCTAGGACCGTGTGACATACTTAGCGTCCGATTATTAGTCGGGTGCCGATACTGTACGCAGTGTTGTGTACGGTCATCTAGAGATGGACATTCGTGACACTATATATTCTCGTACTTGTCTTACCAAGTACGCTTTGACCCAGGACACTTGACACTATTCATGAGACAGGATTTTCTTGAGATATTCGTGGTGATTCTGTATAGGATACATGACATGGACATTATATTCTTAGATATTGTATCACTGGTTGTATTAGCTATGATCCCGCTTGACATGGACATGAGACGTTATGGTCATGATATGCGTGGTTACATTGGGTGGGGAGAGACACACAGGCTACAGGCTGTTTTATATATATATCTTCTATTATTGAGAGGTCGTAGACTCTCGGAGCAAAGCTAGACCCACTACCGGTTATTACCGCTACCGGCTCCCCGACACAGAGCTTGTAGTGGCTCAGCCTGAGTACTCGTGCTGCTCTCACTTGCATTTTCACATAGATGGTTACTTACTTGCCCTATTTATCTCATTATTTGCTGCACTGCTTATATTTTGGCTTGTATATTTTCTGTACCTTGCTATGTTCCCTGAGGACCTGGATATGGATTATGTCCCCATGATTTGAGGACGAGATCTATCCCGAGGTATACGGGACCGCAGCAGGAGCTGATCCAGGAGCTGTACCGCCATCCGAGGATGAGGTGTTAGCCGAAGACTTCTTCTGAGCATCCATGTTCATGCTCAGTATCTATTTATTTATTTCAGTCTATATTATTCTAGTCTGTTGAACCATTGTATCATATATTTATCGGGTTGTTCCCCGACGCACTTTGTGAGACTAGCTGATGATTTACATTCCTTATTTATTCTGTGGATCATATTTTATATCTTGTATGGATGAGATTAGTTGTGCCATGATTGTCATAGACTTGTTATATTACAGCTTAAGCATTCCCCGATGGATCCATTAAATTGGGTTTGTCCATCGGTGTATGCTGCTGGCCATTATCACGCGTCCGGTCCCTCGGTATTTTGGGACTAGGGCGTGACATGGTTTTTGTGGTGGCCCATGCAGGTCTACGACTAAAATTGTTCGGTTTCAACTTAGGGACCGAACCAGCCTGCCCTAAGGATATGATAAGTTATAGGAACTCATCCATTATTTAAACCATTATTAAACTCTATTTCGAACTCGGAATTGTTACTTGATTTGCATCCTGTTTGATTCCTCTAAGCGTTCTTACAGTTTATCTTTTGGTTGCAGAGAAATGGATCCCAGGAACGGAGACGAGATTCCTTTGGATACGCCACAAGACGATGTGGTTACTTATATGGACGGAGTGACTCCAGGGAATGGAGGACAAACATCGCAGAGCGATCAAACCGGCCAGCCTAATCTAAGGTTCCGGAGAGATGACATCCTACTTCCACCACACTTCACTCCACAGATGCCAGTTTTCCCGCCAGGACAAGCCATGGACGGGCAACAGATGTTCCAGATGATGTATGCTATGATGCAAGCCCAGCAGCAGATTCAGCAAGAAGCACATCGACAGGAGGTAGAGTATCTGAGAACCAGCCTGGTATCCGCATTGGAGCAGGCAAATCCACCAGCGAGGCGAACAGCGATAGGATCTATCACCGATTTTCGTCATCTCAAGCCTCACACATTTTCTGGCAAAGAGGGGCCAACAGAAGTTCATGAATGGCTCACGAACATTCAGCACCTGTTGGAAGCAGCTGAACTTCCAAGAGAGAAATGGATGACTGCAGTCAGAATGCAGTTAACTGAAAATGCACATCACTGGTGGTTAGAAGAAGAGAGGAGGCTCGGACAGGACCGAGTCACATAGGAAGAGTTCTCCAGAATCTTCCAAGAGATGTACATTCCAGCAGTTGCACGGTCAGAGCTCAGAGACAAGTTCAACCGCCTTATCCAAGGCAATATGACAGTGGAAGAATACAACGCAGAATTTATTCGCCTAAGTTGCTTCGCTCCAACATTGATCTCGACAGAGGAAGAGAAAGCTGAGAAGTTCTTTGACGAGTTGAAGTTCGAGCTCCAGAGATTGATTGGATCGGTCGCACCTACATCTTATACCGACGTCCTCGCAGCAGCACGACGCATGGAGCGCATCACTAGAAGGGAGTCGAACCTGAAGAGGCCTATCACCTCAGCACCATCCAAGACAGGACATGGGGATTAAGCAAAACGGTCCCAAAGGAGTATGCCAGAGAGGACAGCACATAGGGACAGACCTCTTCCTACTTGTCACCACTGCGGCAAGGTAGGACACATTGAGAAAGAATGCAGGCGTAAGTTGGGACTATGTCTGAGCTGCGGATCCAACCAGCAATTCTCCAGGGACTGTTCTGAACACAGAGATGGAGCACCGAGACTTGCTTTACCTGCACCACGACTAGCTTATCCAGCAGTAGGAGCACCGCAGGCAGGAGTTGGTGGAGTCAGACCACCAGCTACAGGTGGCTACCAGCAGAGACCACCACTGGCACCACAGGTAGCTCTATTTCAGCAGACTCAGCAGCAGCATAGACGTCCAGCTCAGGGACGAGGACATGCATTCACATTAGCTGTTGAGCAGGTAGCTACTGCGGGCGAGGTCATCGCAGGTACTATTTTTGTAGCTTTATTTGATTCTGGAGCATCGCATTCATTTATAGCATCTAGCTTTGTAGCCACCCATAGAGTAGCTACCACACCACTTCCGAAGATGAAGAGAATTCTTACGGGAGATAAAATTATTCCGGTTAGTGACGTCTGTAGATCATGTTCTGTAGTAGTCTGTGGAAGAGAGATGCGAGCTCAATTTCTGATCTTTTTCATGCCAGATTATGATATTGTACTTGGTATGGACTGGTTAAGTCAGTACCATGCGACTCTTGATTGCCGACTTGGGCGAATTATATTTAGACCGCCTGGACATCCAGAATTTGAGTTTCTTCGAGGAGCAGTAGAGCAAGGAGTTCAGCCTACTCTTAGGGTACTATCTGTAGAAGGGGAGACAGGTTACCCAAGAGTCATATCAGAATTTGTGGATGTGTTTCCTGATGATCTTCCAGGTCTACCGCCTGATCGGGAAATAGAATTCACAATAGACTTAACTCCAAGAGCAGAGCCTATCACTTCATCAGTATATCAGCTAGCACCTAAGGAGTTAGTGGAGTTGAAGGAACAAGTCGATGATCTTTTGGAGAAGGGTTTCATTTGGCCCAGTGTTTCACCTTGGGTAGCACCCATATTATTTGTACCGAAGAAGGATGGAACAGTACGGTTGTGCATTGACTATAGGGCACTAAATGCTGTGACCATCAAGAACAGGTATCCCTTACTACGCATTGATGATCTATTCGATCAATTGAGTGGTGCAAGGGTATTCTCGAAGATTGACCTTAGATCCGGCTACCATCAGATCAAAGTAAGGAGGGAAGACATACCGAAGACAGCTTTCAGGACCAAGTATGGACATTATGAGTTCTTGGTAATGCCGTTTGGTTTGACCAATGCGCCAGCAGTGTTTATGAGTTTAATGAACAGAGTATTTCATCAGTTCTTGGATAAATTTATGGTTGTGTTCATTGACGACATTCTAATATATTCTAAGAGCCACGAAGAGCACGAGGAGTATCTCAAAATCGTGTTGGAGACCTTGAGACAGGAGAAGTGATATGCCAAACTCAGTAAGTATGAGTTTTGTATGGAAAAAGTGCCTTTCTTGGGACATCATCTCAGGAGAAGGACTTTCAATGGATCCAGAGAAAGTTGCGGCAATAGAGACTTGGCCTACACCCACATTAGTTGCAGAAGTGAGAAGTTTTCTCGGACTTGCAGGATATTACCGAAGGTTTATGGAAAATTTCTCAAGGATTTCAGAACCGATGACGAAGCTGACACGTAAAGACCAGGAGTTTATATGGACAGAAGACTGCCAGAAGGCTTTTGAAGAATTGAAGAGAAGATTAACAACAGCACCTGTCTTGACTCTTCCTTCAGGGTCAGGAGGTTTTGTTGTTTACAGTGATGCATCAGGGAGTAGACTAGGATGTGTTTTGATGCAACATGGCAAAATCATTGCTTATGCATCGAGACAGTTGAAGGTCCACGAGAAGAACTACCCAACACACGATCTGGAGCTAGCAGTAGTTATATTTGCACTGAAGATTTAGAGGCACTATCTTTATGGGAAGAAGGTAAAAATTTTTACAGATCACAAGAGTCTGAAGTATGTATATACTCAGAAGGAGCTTAACATGAGGCAGATACGTTATCTTGAATTGATGGTAGACTTTGATATAGATCTGCAGTATCATCCGAAAAAGGCGAATGTTATAGCAGACACACTCAGCAGGAAGCCTACAGCTTATTTCTTGACGATGCAGCCCGAGTTATTGAGAGATCTACAGGAGCTTCAGATAGAGGTTGTTTTACCAGGACAGAGTGGCTTGCTGGCTAATCTTGAAGTTAAGTCGTCACTTGTGGAGAGGATTAAAGAGGCATTGCCCACCGATGCTAGATTCTGAAGACTCAAAGAGACGACAGAAGCAGGCATGCAGACAGGACTTCGCGTACATGAAGACGGGATATTACGGTTTGGGAATCGCCTGTATGTTCCAAATGGAGAATTAAGACAAGAGTTAATGACTGAAGCACATAGCTCTATATACTCTGTTCACCCAGGAGGAACCAAGATGTACCGAGACTTGAGGCAGTATTATTTGTGGCATTGAATGAAAAGGGAGATTGCAAGATTTTTGGCTAAATGTTTAGTCTGTCAGCAAGTAAAGGCCGAGCATCAGAGGACTGCAGGTAAGTTACAGCCGCTTCCTATACCATAATGGAAGTGGGAACATATCACGATGGATTTTGTCACAGGATTTCCAAGGAGCCCCAGCGGAAGAGATGCAGTATGGATTATCGTGGATAGACTCACTAAATCGGCACACTTCTTGCCATTTAGAGTTGGACAGTCCATAGAGGTACTAGCCGACATGTATATGCGATAAATCGTCAAATTACATGGAGTGCCGGTTAGTATTGTATCTGATCGAGATTCGAGATTTATATCTCATTTCTGGTGAAGCATGCAAGAGAGTCTGGGCACCAGACTCAAATTCAGCACAGCTTACCATCCCCAGACAGATGGTCAATCGGAGCACACCATTCAGATCTTAGAGGATATGTTGCGATCGTGTATGCTAAACTTTAGAGGATCTTGGAAAGATCATTTGCACTTAGTGGAGTTCTTCTACAATAATAGTTATCAGGCCAGCATTCAGATGGCACCATTCGAGGCATTATACGGAAGGAAGTGCAGATCGCCTATATATTGGAGTGACGTTGGTGAACGTCAAATACTGGGTCCAGAATTGGTAACGCAGACAGTGGAGATGGTGAAACAGATCCAGAATCATCTTCGAGCAGCTCAAGACAGACAGAAGCATTGGGTAGATACGCACAGGCGTCCCCTAGAGTTTAAAGAAGGAGAGCACGTGTTCTTGAGAATTTCGCCCACTCGAGGTACTATTAGATTCGGGAGCAGAGGCAAGTTGAGCCCAAGGTATATTGGGCCATTTGACATTCTAGAGCGCATAGGTGAGGTGGCTTATCGTCTTGCATTACCTCCATCCTTAGAGGGAGTACATGACGTATTCTACGTCTCACAGCTGAGGAGGTATGTGACCGACCCAAGTCACGTAGTCGATCATTCAGAGATCGCAGTGGGCCCTAGCTTAAGATATGAGGAACAACCAGTTGGCATCCTCGACGTCAGTGAGAAGACATTGCGGGGACAGACAATCAGACTGGTTCATGTAGCTTGGAAATATCATTCTCCTGACGAATCGACTTGGGAACGAGAAAATAGTATGCGCCAGCGTTATCCTCACTTGTTCGAGAATGCAGTTGTAAACTAAACAATCTTGTAATTCCCATAATTATTTCTGTAGTAGCTTATTCTTAGATTGCGAAGACGCAATCCTCTTAAGGGGGGTAGATTGTAAACACCCTATTTTTTAGAATAATTTTAATATAAATTTTTCCGAATATTTCGGCATTTTCTGGATAAAGAACCAAGGTAATTATGAGTTAAAGATTTTTAAATGCTGTTAATTGGTATTAAAATATTATGAAAATAATATTTTATTGTGTAAATTGGAAAACCGGACACAGGATATTTTTCGGTGAATTTATTGGACTCCGGAAACGCGTTTTAGGACCTATAAACTATTGGCTAACTAAACCGAACCCAACCCAACCCTGAACCAAATTAGCTCATTGGGTCGGGTCGGGTCGGATCCGAGCCAAACCCGACCCGGACCCAAACCCGCATGGGAAACCCTAGCTACCGGAAATACTGTGCACAGCCTATAAATTTCTGCCTCGACATCCGTGCCCAGCCCTCGGAAACCCTAGCCGCCGCGCCGTCATCTTCCTTCGACCCACCTCGTTGGAAACCCTAGGCCGCCGCCCCCTCTCCTCGTGACTCCTCACCTCGAGCAGCCAGTCGACCACCCGTCGACTCTCCTTTCTCCTGCAAGCGCCGCTGTCCCTTTTGCTCAAAAGGCGAGAGCCAGCCGTGCTCCTCCCATCTCGAGCGACGCTGACCCTTTCGCCGAGTCCAGCATGACCCCGACTCCCCTGTGCTCGATCCCCTGCCTCCGACCCCGATGACAGCCCATCTCCGCCGCTTCCCCCTTTGATCTCCGTCGTTCCCCCTCCGCTCAGGCCGACGTTCCCCTCCGCTCAGGCCGACGTTCCCCTCCGCTCAGCCCGACGAGCCACCCCCGCCGACCAGAGCAGCTACTCTCCGTCAGTTCTCTGGCAACACCCTGAACCCTAGCCTGGACACAGCAACCCGATACGCAGGACACGGCGTTGACGCTCGGACACGTGAGAATCAGCCTTCACGGAGCCCTGTTCAGGTAACATTTTCACTCACCTCGTAACCCCGTTTTCGATTTTGTCAGTTGCAATGCGTAGACTGTATAACCCCCTCGGTGCCCGTGCAACTCGCTCGGTGCATCGCGTCCTGTGGTGATCGCAAACCGCGATCCAAAAACAGGAAAATCAACGCCCTGTTTCACCCCGGAACTGAGTGCGCCCCATCAAACGGGACGACTTGGTCGCACGCGGTCTTTACCAAAACGTGTACGACATTGATACGGACGTGTGAGATTTTGCAGAAGTTGATTTGGATGTGCGTGCACACCGGAATCAACGCGTATCCGTCGACAATGCCCCGTATTCGTCCATTCTGGAATATGCTGTAACTTTGTGTCCACACGTCGGATCGAGACAAAATTTGCGCCATCGGACTCGTAGCAATACGCTGGTCCTGTGACC
>JAYESA010000020.1:45221689-45321689 GCA_036927795.1 Iris macrosiphon
TAAAAATTAATGGAGCATGATATTCAATTTGATGGTTGATACTTGGATATGACAAGAGTAAAGAAATATATATGCATACAGGGCATTAATGAGTATACCATAGTAGGAGGATATCTATAAGTGTATAGAGAGTGTGAGAGAATAAGAATACATTATGCTAAGTAGTAAGACTTGTGTTACAGATAAAAGTAGGGCCTTAATATGGTTAGATATGAGTGTACTGGTATATGACTAATGATGGATGTATCACTTGATATTGAGGGCAGTGATGGGTTGGAAGCAATAGATGGAAGAGTGTCTAGAAATTATGTGTGCATGATACACAGTGGGCGATGCGTGTCAGTGTGGAAGTTCATGAAAGTGGAAGCATGAGTATTAAAAAATTCCAATAATGTGTCATGGGTTGAGAAATATCAAGATTGGTCATGGAAGATATGAAGTGTATCACTGATTAGTATATCAGTCTGTAAAAGGTTAAGGAGAGATATTTATACATCAATAGAGATATAGAACCATATGTCTGTCTTTAAGAGTGAAGTGAATCATGTGTATTATAGAAGTTAAAAACTAGTGCAAGTGATCGTGAGTTCTAGTGAGTGTGATGAGGTGATCTAATGATGAAGCTAGTGTTACCATACCAAGAGTGCTAATATTTCTATATCAAGGATTAGTTAAGAAATATGCTAGTAACAGTAAGTACTTCGTGTGATAATATTGTATTGGTGTATCAGTTGATATGAATAAAAAATTATTGGAAATACTAGTACAAGTAATCCAGGCAGTGCAATATTCAGTACACAGTTGAGGGGTATAGACAATTGGTGTATTTGTGTTTACCATGAGTGTTCGAGACTGTGAGTATATATATATATATGTATACTTAGATAGATATGGGTAAAAAATGTATATTAGTATATAAGTAGATGATGTGCATGTGTAAGGATCTGTTGGTTTGAGCATGCTTGAGATGGCACTGCAAACTGACTTGGTTGTCCATCTAGAGTCGTATTAGAGGGAGTAGTACTTAGTGTGGTATGTTGCACTTGGTGTGCACTTTAGTGATAAAAACAACTAGTATAAACAATTGTAGTAGGTAAGAGAGCTAGCAGTGGGTGTGCTAGTAGTAGAAACAGTGGTACCTAAAGGGATAGAGGTATCAAACTTTGGATGTATCATTTGACCTATGGTTGTGTTAGAGGTTCTTGGTATCAGATTTTGGTATTAATAGACATGTGTGTACCATATGGATATATCCATGGATATCTTGTGGACTAGTGATTAGTTGATATGGGTATCACTGTATAGGGATAGGAATTAGCGAGTGAATGTGCCAGAGTTAAGTGTATATTAGAGAATGAAGATGCCCAGGTGATGGGTTAGCAAGCTTCGTTCTTTTTCTCCCATTCCTTTTTCGTCTGTTTGATTGATTGATTGATTTCTTAGTACTGTAGCTTGTATCAGTAATTTTTTTGCTAGAATATAGTTAGTAGTACACCCTGATAGAGACTACAATACCATGACAAAATAGACCATAACTATGTATATTTTCTCTAGATTGTATGTTGTATGACTGTAGGTAGGATTTTTTTAGTCCTTGATTGTTGGGAGTTTGACCATAGTGAAGATTAATGAAGAGGTTATGACTGGACAGAAAGAGACAATGTGCCTTAAATTTTGAGGATAAATATTAATTTAAATAAAGAGTTGAGAACTTAATATGGCAGAATTGACGATTTTGTTAAATCATTAATTTTTATGAAGATTAAGATATGATTGAATTTGTCATAAATTTTAAGGAATTTAAGAAGATTATCATTATATTTATTTGACTGCAGGATATAAATTTTTAAAAAAAATTATTTTGAATGTTGTATTTGAAGATTTTATAAGTATTACATTGTTTGAGTATTGTGTGGAAAAAGAAATCGAGGAATAAGATTACTAATGGATTAGAGTTTGAATTCAAATTTTTGGGATGATATTTTAAATTTTATAAATATGCATTGATTGGATTTAAAATTAGAGGATTGGATATTAAATTTTTGTATTTAGTTATTAACTTAAAATTTTGGAGGAGATTGTGATAGGAATGGAATTTGATTTTAAAATTTGAAGATTTTCAGGAATATGATATTTATATAATTTTAAAAATGTTATGAAATAACAATATAAATTTACTTCATGATTATATGGTTTTATGAATTTAAATTTTGATGGTAAAAAAATAATAAATAAATAATAAATAAATACAACTATTGAGGATATTAAATTTCGAGGACGCAATTTTTCTAAAGAGGGTAGACTTGTTACTGCCATATTCTAAAAATAGGGATAATTTTGTTTATTATAAGTATTGTGTGTATTTACTTTTAAATAACTGCATGATATGTGTGTGTGTGTGTATATATATATATATATATATATATATATATATATATATATATATATATATATATATATATATATATTATGGCTATTAACTGTGGATATCCCGTATATTTGTATATGACTTTGTGACCCTGAATATTAGTGAATTGACTGCCTTGTGTACACTAACATACTGGCTTAGATTATGATGATGTTACACGGGATGTAGATCTTTAGGTATGTGTTAGTGAGTTGACTGTCTGGTTATGTACAACATTTGAGGACATGACACCCGTACATTTAGACGCACACTTGACCCTGCAAGATGACCAGTATCACCCCTAGCGTAGTTCTGAGTTCAGTATAATTATGTTTGTGTGTATGCTAGTATAACGACTGATGATATATTATTATTATATTATGTTTATAGGACTGTTGGATTGTTCAGACGAGACTTCGGAAATAGGATATTGGTATTGTCAGTAGAGGACCATAGGCGAGTACATTCTCTGATAGTTTTTATTATGTTGATCATCTCTATGATTCTAGTTGTATAGTGTACATGATTCTGACACTATGTATACATGGGTTAGCATCATCGAGACCTGTCACGAGAAGTCATGATTGAAATCCATCGTGCTAGCTGGGGACGGAGAAATATTAGTAGATTATATGATCATACCCCACTCTACATGCATCATAGCTTACCCCACACCTCACGTCGGGTGCAGCCTGACCATTACATGCCTCATAGCATGTTATATATGATTAGCCTGACTATTGCTCGCATCATAGCTAACCGGATGGTTAGTCTGACATTACATGAATCATAGATAATCATATGAAACAAGCCTGATCTGTCCCAAGCCGATCACATGATAGACTGATGCTTCACACACTTAGCTAGATACTCTATTCATGTATTTCCAATTCATTGTTCTAGCATGCACTTATATTTCTGTTTATTGCTAGTTGTACTATTGATGATGATATATTCTCCAGCATTTTCTTATTTCCAGTATTTCAATATCTCAAGTATTCTTATTTCTAGTATTTATATCCATCTTGTATTTCTTTACACTGTATTATAGTTTTTATCAATATACATGGAACTGCTGTTAGTGCTTGTACTTCGCTCCAATCCTGACTGGATATATTTTTTCAGAGGATCTTGAGGACTTCTGTCATACACATTATGGACCAGGTATAGAGGTAGACTACATACCAGAGAGCTTAGAAGAGTCCATTCCCTTAGAGGAGATACTACCTGCAGCTATTTAGACAATTATTATTTTTATGCATTTGAGTTTATGTTGAGACTTACATTAAGACTTATGTTGAGTTTATTTTGAGACTTGTTGAGACTATTTATGTTGGACAGCTAGACTGTAGTTTATCTCTATTTGAGTCATTATGTTTGACTTATGTCAGTACTTCTTATCTTTTATCGTGCCAGTTATTTCTAGTTATTGTGATTGAGTATACATTATGAGCTGTTGAGAGATATTTATTTTATGGTACTCCTTATGATGTTGATATCATTGACATGTTATGAGCTATATTTAGTATTATTGAGACCTAGATAGCATTCTGCCACCGATGCTGCGGCGTAGGCTGGACGTACCCATGACTCATGCCAAAATTTTGGGTGCGGGTCATGACAACTAACCACTCATCAAGACACTCACAGACACCAGATATAAGTAAATTACTTGCTCACACCCCAATCCAACATGTTGCCTATAACAGCAATATTTGATTCTCTAAATTGCCTCTGCTCATGGATACTCAAGTATTAGTGAATACTGATACCTGCAGTAACAAATACCCTATCCTCATACACTTATACTACCCATGATACCTCTAGACACTCACTAAATGGCCCTAACACCCACAGCGTATTACCTCAACCTTATATTCTAATACCTTGCCTGCAACCGAGCTATATGATCACATAACCTCTTACTTGAATACTCCTCTGCAAACGAATCCAATCTCACATGCACACCTGTATAGTGCAACCTGGCAACCAACTTACCTTACTGTCTGTAGGTGCCAAGACAACTACTACTGTAATGCTGATAAGCCTACTGCTGACCACCAAGTCCCCCCTTGGCTACTGCTAACCCAAGCTCCCCCAAATGCTACACCAAATACCCTCACATCTACCCCATATCAAAATACTAGCCATTAATTGTCTTGGCACTGATACACATCACTTAAGCATAATTGGCACTTCATTCCAACTCACTTTACTGCTTCTAATACAACCCTTAATAGCACATATATGCATGCCTACTAAATGCTGTACAGGATCTGCATTGCACCCATACTCGAGTCTCCAAGTCTATCTTGCTGCTACTATGCTAATTCCCTCCTTTACTGCAATGCTAAAAGCACAACAGCAAGTCACCCACAGTCTCCCTTTGTTGGCCTATATACAAATAACTGAGACAAGACACTCTCTAATACACTGATACCTGACCCCCAACCGCTACACTCGTCTCCTGATACATAGGTAGATGAGATACCCACACACATAAACTAAAGCAACTATAACAAAATCCTTACTACCCGAGCTCCCAACTGCCTCACAGTTGGCTTAAGCAGTGCATTCTTGAATCCAACTGCAGCACTCCTTATTGATCTGCATCCAATACCTACCATTCAACTGTAGTAGGATCCACTATATATTGCTACCTGATACTATTGCTCAAAACTGAGCTGCCAATAGTCCAACGTCACCCACAACAACCCTAATCTCTTCCCCCTTACATGTACTTGCACATCTAGGTAATTTTCTCCATTGTAGTGCATACCTTCTCATTATCCTAACCTGCAAGGTCCTTAACTTCCCCTCTAATATACTAAAACTGAACTCAACTCCATACTCTAATACCTCACATACAAACACACAAGACCACTAGTCATATTTACCACTCCATTGCTCACTTTACAGTGAGTACAAATCTCCACTGTTATGATACCTGATACAAAGTCACACTACATGCACCATACCCACATCAACAATAACCTACACCAACACCCTGCATAAGACACCACCCTCAACAACAACTCTAACCACACACAATAATAACTCTAACATAAATACATATATACATATACACTAACACACTTCTCTGAGTCAAATTCTCAAACACCTCTAGTGCATAGTTAGAAATTCCCATGATACTCTCTCATTCATAGTATCAAGACTCCCCATAACTAATAAATACCAATTATACATAATAAAACATCATTATGTGACTAATATAAGTAGTTACTATAGAAATTGAGGAGTAATTATACAAATCACCTAAAATGAGTCTCGTATCCCAAAGTATCACACCGTATCGTGATATGGCATACTCGTGTCCAATTGTGGACACGTATCTAGTCTCACAACCCCGATCTAAGTCTAATTAGACCAAAATGGTCTCATGATACACACTTGATGGTTCAATCTCGTAATTTCTCCTAAAAGGACACAAAGACATATAAAAATCACAATAAACAATAATTTAGCCTAGAATTTCTTCCTATACGTAGTCCTATGCCATTGAGGGTGTTCCTAAGAGTTAAATGCATGATTTATAAGCTAGAATGAAGGCAAATTCATATTTATACCTATTGGAAGATGGATTTTGAATAAAATATACAATAGGCACGATTCGGACACGATCTCTTTGCCACAAGCTCCTTTTCCATTTGCTCCTTGCAACTCCAAGCTCCAATGCTTCTTGCAACTCCAAGCTCCAATGCTCCTTGCTTGATAAAAATGAGAGAGAATGTGAATGAATTGAGAGGGATTGATGGAGGAATGAAGTGAATTAGGGATCTAGGAATTAAGGAATCTAGAAATGAGTGCAAATAAAGAAGGAAGAGGGAGTGAATGACTATATGTGGCTGGCCCCTATGTTTTTTCTCTCCCAAGCAATTGTCAATGCCAACTATGCCCCTACATGCTAAATATGAGGAATAATTAAGAAGGGATAATTTGGAAAGTCTCTAAACTAATGCTAATTAGACTAATCCTTCTAATTAACTAATGAAAATGGGTTTAATGGGCCTATCCATATTGGGCTCAAATATTGTCATGACAAGTCTAATTGGGTTCACTAGTGTCAAATCTAACTAAAAGGCTAGACCACTATCTATAATTAAATAATTTAAGTCACAATAAGTAGCACACTAATTATTATTAAATTACCAAAAATAAAATAACTAGGCAAAATGACTAATTACCCTTATTTAGAAAAGTTAGGGTGACAATCCTAACATTCCTCTGATACTGAAATAGTTTCTCTGTATTTCGAAACTCAAAATCTTTATGCACTAGTATAATCAAAAGTAAACCATATTTTTGAGTCAAAAACAACAAAAAATTATATTTTATTTCTTCATATTGCAATATTTCATTATTTCTTTTCTTTGTAATATATTATATATTTGCCAAAATGATACAAAAGTGCAAAAAAATAGTCAACATATAGTTTTATTCGTATCAGTAGATTACAATATTAATAAGTATTGAAGTTACAAGTAGTTTTCTTCGTATCAGTCAATTATAGTCAGCATGTGTAATCGTCAACTGTCCCACCCTTCATGTAACAAAAAGTGACTTAAAATATTTTTTCCGTAGACGTAAAGCCAACAATATGAAAAAGAATCAACTTTAACACTTGCTGCATCGCTATTCTACCTTTCACACTAGATGATTTCGATCTCGTTAACGTGTTGTAGATAGTTCTCATCGTTGACTTGTTTTTATCTTTTTGTCGAACGAGGGAATAAATTTGTCTAGGTGCAACGATAGTTCTTCAACTAGATTCCTCTCATCATTATTCAACCGTCCGACATACGGATGTCCCGTTAGAGTATCGACAATAGGATGATTGTTGATTTCATTCTTAACTATGACAGTCCACATCTTATTGTTGGCACATACAATCACCAGCTTGAATGGACATCTACACTTTTTTGTTCCAACGATTTTGTCAGAAACTTTTTTGTCGTAAAGTGTATCTTTTCTACGATGAGTCCTGAATACACTACCTCTTTCACGGCCAAGCACTAATTTTTTTTGGCCCGACCTAGATTTGATCGACCTTGAAATAACAATGACTATGTTATGTTGCAGTCCAACTTGTTTGCAGAAATCTAGCGCTTCTTTATGAGATTCAAAAGAAATATCTCTCGTAAATAGATGGCCGACATCAACGCAATAACAGGATGCACGGTGGCTGTAGTACTCGATATTACCTATTACCAAGAAAAAGAAAGTTTAAAAAACATGGGTGGAAGAATTTACCAATCAAAGCAATGTAATAAACATGACTGTCAAAATTTTTAATAGTCCTTCCTAATAGTAGGGCTGTCAAAAAAATTTGGCAGTCCTAAATATATCATATTGTCAGCAACTTATATTTAGGACTGCAAATTTTTTTACAGTTCTGCCATTAGGAAGGACTGTCAAAGTTTTTGACAGTCCTAAATAGAGGGTTCTTCGTAAGGATCGAGATATTCAACGGAAGGAGAGCAAGTTGGGTTTAGTGGATTCGATGATCCAATTTCTTTGTCGAAGGCATTTTCGTTATATTTCCTACATTGGTTGGAAAGAATTCAACAATTTGGGGTGAACCAAAGGTTGAATATTCATAGGAGAATCACCAACTTGGCTTGGAGTGGCACTTGGGACCATATTATCCATTAAATTTTTTTTTTTTTTTAGGATTTTAGGATTTGGGGAGAACAAATGGGGAAGAAGATGACAAAAGAAAAAGACAGGAAAAAAACATAAAAGTTGTCTTTTATACTCTCTAGTGGGTTAGTCCAAAGTAATTTTTCTTGTGGCAAACTTGTAATTAAAGAAAACATTTTAGGGTAGTCCTGAGTAACTTTTAATGTGCCCCGATAAAGTCTTAAATAATTAATTATTTTTCTTTAGAAAATAGTTAGTGGAGTATTGACATACGACTTAGAGGGTTCAATTTTGATCCGTTTTTAAGTCTCATTATAAGAGTAGAGTTGGGCCCTAACATAAAAAATATGTCTCATTTTAAGAGTAGAGTCTAGGTGCACAACTGTGCTTACTAAGCTGATTTTCTTTTCTTTCTTTTGTATTCAAGAAAAATCCAAGAAACTAAAACATATCCAACCTGTTTACTTCGGGTCTGTTGGGTTAAAAAAAATTGGTTGGATCTCGATTTTTTTTTAAAACTCAGTTGAACTCAACTGAGTTCTGGTGTTTGGTTGAAAGTGATTTGGAAGTGTGTTGTGCAACGACAAGATGTGTGTAGAGTTGTCTCCCCACGCTTCCTCACTTTCGACTTTTGAAACTCCCTCTTGAAAGTGTTCTTCATAACAGATATCCATCAACGCTACCGCAAAGACGATCCAGACCGCCGACACCAAAAGCCTACTCCTCTGTCGACCTCCCTCTTCGGCCCAGAGCCGATGTCGACTCTGACCGACCCCGTCGCCTGAGCGCCTCCCTGCTGCAGCTTCTGCCATCGAGCTACACGTTCCAACTTCTCCGCACTGAATTTCAAAGCGCAGAGCTGACGCCACTCAGAGTCCATGAGTCCAACCATAAATTGCCAAAAATCTTCCGCTTCTGCTATTTCTCTGGTCTAAGCAAACAAATGAGGACGAATATCCAAAAAAAAAATGCATCAGTTGCTACTGTTGGTCCTATCCTTAAAAAAAAGAACAAGAAGAAGAATAGGTAAAGACGAAGAAGAAGCAGAATTGACATTCAATAGTTAAACCTAAAATATATAATATAAAGAAAATTCACTACAAAAAATTTAGATTTTCGTTACAAGTGGTTTGTGATAAGTGTAAAACTTGTTACTGAAAGCGATATTTATGTGCCAAGTAATTTTTGTTGTCACTTGTAATTTAATTTTATAACAGTAGTTGTATATCGTCACACATTTAAATTATTCAGTGACTATATTTTTAGGATAATTCTATAGGCACTACATAAATTGCTTAGGGCAGGCCAATTTTTTCAGTTTATTTACAAGTTTGCTATCCAATTTATTTGCTTGAGGAAAGCCCAAAATTTGGGATAAAAGCCAATGACTTTTTATTTTTTCTATGTTCTCTCTTCTCCCTATGCTCTATTCTTCCTATATTTCTTCTATCTTCCAAAACCTAATTTCTTCCAATTCTCACAACCCTTCATTCTAATGCCTAAAATAGTTAGATAAATTAGTTGGAACTAATTTAGGGTTGATATACGAACTGATGAACCCTAAAAATTAAACTTAGGGTTTCAAAAAATTGAACAGAGCCGATAGTTGAACTTCAAACCTACAGGACTGTAGGCAAATTTTATAGTCCTATAGTATATATAGGACTGTAGGAAAGCCTATAGTCCTACAATATATGTAGGACTGTAGGAAATTCTATAGTCCTGTATTATATATGGACTGTAGGAAAGCCTATAGTCCTATAGTATATGTATGATTGTAGGAAAGTATATAGTCCTATAGTATACCAAGACCCAATGTTGTTGGAGTACTAGCACCTCTTCCCGCAAAAAAATATCTTGTATACTACATTGGTTAATATGGTGAGGAAATAATTTATAGATTTGAAAGATTTGTAGTTGTTTACAAACTAACCTATTTTTTGTCGTGTCATAACAGGCTAAAAAAGTAAAGTATTTGAGAAAGTGTCTCCGTGCACGTAAGGGCAAAAATTACAGAAAAATCAGTAAAGAGTTGAAAAATATCAACAGCTCTGTTACAGATTTTGACTTCATCCTTTCTAGGGAGCAGCGTACGGAAATAAGAAATGATAAATAATTTGGTTCATGTAACCAATTTATTCTCGACCGATATTTGCTTTGAATCAGACGAACAAGCGTTACAGTGGTGCAGAGAAGTTGGACGGGAAAATAATATAGTCATTGTGATATCAAGATCGGCCCGACACCGGCCGAGATGCAAAACATGCCCCGGATGCAGCGATCGCCTGGACGACACCTTTTACGGATAAAATAAATCTCTATAAGAAGTTGTTGAAGATGGAGGAGCCCAAAGACATGCTCGTTGGCCACTTTGAAGTTTAAATTGACTGATACTAGTGGGCTATTTATATTTTGCACTTTTGTATCATTTTGTTGTAATTTTGTATCACTTTGGTTCAAGTATAATTTTGTATAATGCTGAATCACTTTTGTATATAGTGAAAAATCCATATAAAATTTCAAAAGTTTCAGTGTATCAGTAAAAAATCCATAGTATTTAGTGTATCATTGAAATTCTCTGTATTTACAATTTTATACCCCTGTCCTTTATGTCTATCAACAAGTTGATAGTCCTACATGCTTATAGGACTGTCAACTAGTTGACAGTCCTATAAGAGTTTAGGACTGTCAACAAAGTTGACAGTTCTGATTGGACTCCTCTGTCAGTATATGTCACTCCTCATTCCCAATATACATATTTAGAACATATTCCTTCTTGTTGGCATTTTTATTTGTTTGGTTGTAGACCAAACCAATTTTTGAGAAGTTGGGTTCATGGATTTAATATGAGGATAGGACTTGGTCATGGTTTGAACCATGGTTCAACCCAACCCTATCCATATATATATACCAAAACCTTTCTCTTTATTCATTCTTCCATTTCTTTTTTCTCTCTTAGGTTCTCTCCTCTCCATAGGCAAATACACATTGCATAAGAAATGGAGAAACCCTCCATATTATTGGTCTATTTTGTTTGTTGTCTGATTCTCTTTATGTTTAGTACTTGAAATTTTTTGTTTGGATGGATGGATTAGACTAGATCAACATTTTTAGTTAGAGATTTTATGGATTTTATGAGTTTTCTTGGATTTGATCTCTGAACTCACCTCACTAACGTTCTCCTCATCTTGCTCGATCTCATACCCTACTCTGCTCTAACTTATAAAGAGGTAAAGTAAAGATCGTTGTCGTCGTGGGCACATGCTGCCATCTTTCGGCAGTACATGACAAGATTTTGACCTTCTACACCGGGCAGACACGATATATGTCATCTATGCGGGATGCCTGCTCCATCCCAAATAGACGAACAGGAACTAGCTGAATAAAGGTGAGAAAAAGAGGGGATACTCCCCTCTAGCGATGGGATTGGATACCCGCATCCGAAAGCATGGTCGAGTCACACAACAATATGTTAGAATGGTGTTAGACAAGGTGAAACAACGATTCTCTGGTTAAAAGGAAAATAACTTGAGCTTTGCTGGCAGATTGACTCTTATCTAATCAGTGATTGGTGCACTTCTTACTTATAATACTATTATGTAACTCATGAAGTTGCTTGCTTCACCCCATAATTTATGCTTGTTGTTTTTGAAAACTATTTAATCTATCTTGAGGAGCATTTGATTCTAAGTGATTTAGAACTTTACTTTATTAGATTTGGGGTTCGTATGAGGTTTCTATGGAAGAAATAAATTTTAGGTTTCAGAGTTTTCGCTATGGTCGAAATCTGCTGTTGGAGAAGACAAAGTTTCCATGCGGCCAGCGAACTATGGGCCTGGAGTAGTATGCGGCCTGGAGTAGCATGTGGCTTGGAGGAGCATATGGCCTAGAGTAGCATGCGAACTGGAGGGGCATGCGGCCTGGAGTAGTATGCGACCGACAGTCCTTGTGGCATCTGTCTCATACGCCAAGTTGGAGCATGCGGCTTAACTATTTTATTTGGGTATTTTTTTGTTCTATGTGGTTGACCTTGACAATTATTTATGATTGATCCTAGGGAAGAATGGACTTAGTGACCCGACCTTGTGCTAGACATGACCATATGCTAAAAATTAACTATATCATAAATATGACTAACCAGCTAGGTGCATAACTTGAGCAATGTGTTCTAATATGATCAAGACCTATGTGACCCATTGATTAGTTGGTAATTTGACTCGAATACTTGTATCTGTGCTGATATAATTTTCTACGTGCTATGTGTTACATGATCAATGTGCACTGAGGTACGACATAACTTGTTACGTGCTATGTGATTATATGTTTCAGATTGCGCATCGAGAATGACCCCTATACTATGCGACATATGATATTATTATATTATTTCCCAGTACGGATATGGTATGCGGGTCAACTACCAAAGCGTGAATAGGACTTGTTATTTGTTGCATCACGCTCAGGTGAATCCATTTTGAGATATTAATTAACAAAGTGGATTCGTATCAAGCATGGACCGTACTATGGTACGACATATAGGAGGATTGATCATGTGACTACGCCATATGTTTTCCAACATAACCATAGGGTTAATCTAGGCAACTAAAATTGGTAAAACATTAGGAGGGATAAAATCCCGAGATCTTGCATATTAGCCACCTCAGACTATCATTATGAAGTCCAAGGCTGACCCCCATGGATATTGGTCACGTCCGCACTAGTGGACGGCAATATCCGAATACTTATATTGTACAATACGTTCTATGTAATCTAAGCACGGTGGCCTTACAAAGGACCTGTGCATAATATACAATGTGCTATGTGTATACGATGGCTCGGTTAGCTCCGCTAAAAAGCTCATGGTCTGAGGATTTCTTTATGCATCTATTCTGAGATAACTTAGACTCCATAATAGTAAGTTGTACAAGTGATTGGCCATTATAACTGGATTTAATTATGATTTTATTATTCTGTTAGTAGTTTAGGGACATAGGCTATCATAGTACGATGGTTCAACCCTTGTCCCTATTTGGTTAAGGTTTGGACTATTACGTTAGGATAGACATGGACCAAAGCTACGACACAAAACCTATATTATACCTATCTATTATTTGTGTTTTGTTTCTCTATTTTGTGCTTCTTTTGTGGTATTTGATATTTGGGGTCTAATCCCACTAGTTTTGCATGGCCAGGTTTCGAGCTAGTTCCAGAAGATCCAGGTTTTGAGCTAGTTCTCACTAGTTTTGTATGGAACTAGCTCCGGACACGAAAATACACGGCACGTACCGCAGCTCCGGGCAAGGAGTCACACGGGTGAAACAGCTACACTAGATACAGGATTACTACAGAAATAATACATATATATATATATATATAAGCGCGTGCAGAGTAGCCCAAACGTCTAGTAACTGTCTTCCCCTTCCCAAGCGGTCAACGATTGTGCGCTGAACCTGAACCTCTAACTACAGTCTCGACACACAGAAATAACTCAACAGACTCGACCCTAAGGACGTCCCAGTCACTGGTCATGATGTCAGTATCAGGATACATGAATCTGGCACGATCACAGTGTATGAGTGTGTCCTGGGATATCGATATACTCAGGTACGCATATCGAGATGCTACGAAACATCTAACAATCCTTCTAAGACATTACAACGTACGTCTTCACCCGGTTGTGATCTGGACGCAAAGTATCGAACGTCAACATAAGTACGTGTACAAAGTACATAACGAAACAATGAATATCTGTAAACTAAAAATATAGGGTGGCAAGGTACACTTGTATGCGTGCGGCTGCTGATGACGGGGTCCCGGTACCGCATCCAAGCCCTGAGGTCCCACAGCACCTAGAGATGAGATACAAACCCAAATCAAAATCTAACACACGACAAACAGGGATGCGACACACATTTATACATATGCTCAGCCTCAGCTATAACTCACAGGGGCACGACGCTAGAAGGTTGACCAAGGTTGACTCGGGTACGTTACATCTAATCAAATTAAACATTGTTACCATATCATCAATCCAAACCTCCATCTTACTATGTTCATCACAAATTTCGTGGTCCGACACATGATCCAATCCTCAGTTTCACGTCAGTATTCACAGATGTTAACATGCACTATTTCTATCATCCTCGAAATAAATAAATAGTTGTTTATTAAACCCTCATTTATATACAACCTTTACCATTCCATAATAACTACTATTCAATTAAATTTGATATTATTCATCAATTCTCAAAGAATGACTAAGGGTTTGATCTTACACACTAGTTCACCATTAATACCTGCTCCTCAATGTTCATCAGTGTTCAAAATATCATCATCTCATTTCTCATTAAATTAATCTTCATTAATTGATTTAGCATTCTTTCCACCATGTATAGTATTCATAACATCTCGCCAAAAAATCAAATCCCATACCTCCATGCAAATCATTTAAATCTATTTTAATTTATGTACACATAAACCCTAACCTACATTAACCCGAAATCAACCACTACATACATATATGCTCAACACTACACTACACTTATACCAATATAACCCTAACAACACATTAAATCCTATTTCTCATGTCATTATCCCATGCTCAACAACAACACTACATCTTATACAAATGTTTATACTTAAACCCTAGCTAATGCAAGTCCATATAAAATTAAACATAGAGAGGGGGAGGGAGTCGATACCTCGTCGAGGCTAGCTGGCCGGAGGGGTGATGGCCGGAGAACAAGTTGGAGGTAGACGAGCGGAGGGTGGTCGAATGGAACGGAGGAGGGTGGTCGAATGGGTGGTGTAAGGAGCTTGCAGTGGTGGTGGTGGTGGTGGTGATGATGATGATAGGATCTAATGGTGGTGATAATGATGATAGGAAGGGTGGGGGTGGTCCGGAGCGGCGCTGCCGGACTGGGTTGGTCGGCCGGTTGGGATGGAGCTGCTGTAGGAAGCAGACCGGAGATCAAGGTCGGAGAAGATGATGGTGGTGGTTCGACGAGAAGTGGGTACAACAGGCCGGAGGAGCTTCGGTGCGGGTTCGTCGGGGTGTTAATGCCGGAGACGCGGGGCGCAACTGGAGGTGACCGAGAGGGTGGTGGTGCAATGGTGGTGACCGGAGCAATGGCTGCCGGAGGGGGAGCCGCACAGCTGGAGCCTCCGCGGGTGGAAGACTGCACTAGAGCCACCGCGGGGGGGCTGTGCTGGAGTGTCATGCCCCAGTCCCAAAATGACGAGGGACGGGAGACGTGCGCAATGGCCAGCAGTACGCACCGATGGACAATCCAATTTAATGGATCCATCAGGGCATGCTTAAGCTGTAGTCTAACAGGAAAATATTACAAGTCTCAGGTATTTCTAATCTCATCCACAGAATAGCACAGATTAATTGCCAGAAATAATGCAATGGAAATAAATAAGCAATAAATAAGATTATCTCGGGAAACAATCCGAGAGTTAGTCTGTTACATTCAGAGGAAAATAGACAGGAAATAAATACGGAAAATGGAAATACTGTGTAGATGAAGCCGGTGCTCAGGAGAAGTCTTCGGCCACTATCTCGTCCTCGGTTCCGGGTTCTGCTCCAAGGAGTGCTCCTGTACCGTACACCTCGGGGTAGATCTCTTCGGCTATACCTGGGGACATAGTCCATTCCAGGTCCTCAGGGGACATAACAAGGTACAGAAAATACAAGCCTAAATATATGCAGTGTAGCAATAATGAAACAGCAGGGTAAATATGTAAACCAGCTAAGTGATATGCAAGTGAGAGTTTTAGTCATACTCAGGCTGAGACTACTACAGGATCAGTGTCGAAGAAACCATAGCAGTATTTTCTCGAAGGGCCCGTAAGGTACCAAAGCTCTGTATCAGAGTCTAAGGCACCGCCAGATAATAGTATTTATATTATAATATATTCAGCCTTGATATGATAATACTCTCCCCACCCCATGTAATCTCACGTCACAGTTCCAGAAAATATCAGGTACAAGTCACGCAAGATTGAACTAATGCAATAAGTCAGGATAGAATCTAAGCATGTAAACTGTATATAACATGAAAATGTAACCTATACGGAATCACCAGGTATATCTCAGGCAATTCCGTCACATGAATAGTGTCAGGTGTCCTGGGTTGAGCAGTTAAACAAGTTTACTTAGGCATCTACAAGAAATCAAGTAAAATACTATAACCAGAAATATCTGAGAATTAGCAAGCTTTACTTGCCCACTGATGCTAGATTAAATCAAGAAAATATATAACCAGCTGCAGGGTTTTGGCAAGGTACACTTGCCTGTGGTTCCGACTCTGTTTGCAGTTCTGACTTCAGCGGAAATTGCAGACGGTACTCCGGTTGCTGAAATAAATATCACCATCAGATCCAAAAAATATTAATCAGCTAGAAATGCCTGTCCTTGGGTCCAATTTGGAGACAAGGGCAAAAACGACAGTTTCGGGTCAAAACGGGGTCCACATGTGGGCCCGCTTTGCACCGAAAAATGCGTCCGGGTCAAAGGTCTCCAAATTTATCAAACTTAGTTTCAACAGGTCAGGAACGATGATACGAACCCAACGGAACTTTCAGAATTGGATTCCGATGAGCCGATCACAAAATTGCCCGTCGAGCGGGGATTGTGGGGCCCACGACACGCGATTTTGTCAACGTTCTCAGAATCGAACCAAACTTGGGTCACAGGACCAGCGTATCGCTACGAGTCCGATGGCGCAAGTTTCGTTTCAATCCGACGTGTATACACAAAGTTAGGGTAAAATACAGAAAAGTCGGATACGGGACGATGTCCGCGGATACGCGTTGATCCCGGTGTGCATGCACACCCGAATCGACTTCTGTGAAATCCCACACGTCCTTATCAACGACGCGCACGTATCTGTGAAGACCGCACGCGACCAAGTCGTCCCGTTTGGCGGGGCGTACTCGGTTCCGGGGTGAAATAGGGTCTGGTTTTTCCTGTTTTTGGATCGCGGTGTGCGATCACCACAGGACGCGATGCCCCGAGCGGTTTATCCGGGCAGCGAGAGGGTCATACAGGCTTCGCAACGCAATTTACGAAATCAAAATCCGATCTACGAACAAAAAGTTACAAGTACCTGAAAGGGACCCGAAAAACCCGAACTCGATTGTGTCCGACACGTGTCGGACACGCGGATCTAGGAATTAGGGTTAGGGCTTGCTGCCGGCGAGGGGCGGAGACGGCGGCTGGGCTGGCTGGGCTGCGGCGGAGGGGCCGGGGCTCTTCGGTGAGGCGGTGGCCGGCGCTCACGGCGGCGCTGGAGGCGGCGCGGCGGGGCGGGGGCTGCTCGAGCTGCTGCGGTGGCTGCTGAGGGGGCTCGACGGCTTTGACGCCGGAGAAGAAGAGAAGGTGGAAGGAGAAGGGAGGGGCTGGCCTCGACGGTGGTGGTCTGGACGGCGGCGCTGGGCAGCGGAGGAGGAGGGCCGGCGGCGCTGCTAGGGCGGTGGTCGGGGTGGCTGAAGGAGGAGAGCGGGGAGGGTTTTATAGGGGCTGGGGGAGGTGGTCGTGGCCGTGGGAGGCGGAGGAGGGGGAACGTGGAGGCGAGGCGTGGGTGGTCAGCCGGAGCGGGCGGCGCCGGCGGCGGAGGCGGCGGGAAACGCGGCACGGGGCTGGGTCGTGGGTGAAGACGGGTCGGCGGGTCGGGTTCGGGCAGACCCGACCCGACCCGGTAGGGTAGCGGGTGGGCCGGCCCAAGGTCCTGGGTCCAGTGGGCCGGGCTGGGCTGGGTTAGAAAATAATAAAAATAATAATAGTAATAATAATTATAATAATAATAAAATCAGTAAATAAATTAATAAATAATTAAATAAATAGATTTAGGTGTTTTAAAAATAGGTCCGGGGTCCGATAAATTCCAGAAAAATTGTCCTAAGTCCAGTTTTTCATTTTACATCCAAAAATATTATTTCCATAATATTTTAATATTGTTTATTATCAATTAAAAATCATTGAATAATTAAAATCCTGTTTTTAAATTACAGAAAATTCCCAGAAAATTCCAGAAAATTGTGAAAAATCCAGTTTTGAAAATTTTGAAAAATCAGGGGGTTTACGATCTACCCCCCTTAAGAGGATTACGTCCTCGCAATCAAGGAATAACCGGTCAACAGAGATGACGCGGTCGCAATCATCGTTTGAAAATATATCACAAGATACTTAGGGAAATACCGTTTTCCTAACATTGAAAGTTGTGCACTTCCAGAGAAAATATAGTTAAGGAAAAAGATCTACAATTTTTATGAAAACCCGGTTATTATTAACAAGTTGCAATTTACTAGGTTGGGGCTGAGGTCACGAACCAAGAGGCACGAGTTATATCAAGACTAAAACGGATAACTACGAATCACTTACTCGCATTAGTGTCCTGCACAGTAATCGCGTAAGCTTGCCCTCGTCCTTGAGGTATATTCCTCTGCTGCTGTTGAGCTTGCTGGTAGGGTGCTGCTCGAGGTGCTGGTGGAGTTTGCTGGTTTGCCCTTGGTATTCCTTCTCTACGCTCAGGGCAGTCTCTCACTGCATGCTGTCTGGATCCGCAGCCTAAGCATAGTCCGAGTTTACGTCTACACTCCTTCTCGAAATGGCCTATCTTGCCGCAGTGGTAACAAGTAGGAAGGTAGAAGGCTTTTGGTGCTGCTCTTGGTGGTAGGCTTATTTGTTGACGCTTTGCAGACTCCTCTGGTACTGCTCCGGTTGGTGCGGATGTGGAGGGCCGCTTCAGTCTGGTCTCTCTTTTGGTGACGCGCTCCATGCGTCGAGCCGCAGCAAGTACGTCCGAGTATAATATTGGTACGACGGACCCAATTAGTTTCTGCAGCTCAATGTTCAGTCCGTCGAAGAATTTCTCGGCCTTCTCTTCCTCTGTCGGGATCAGGGTGGGGGCGAAGCGGCTCAGACGAATAAATTCTGCGTTGTATTCTTCCACCGTCATAGAGTCCTGAGTGAGGCGATTGAACCTGTCCCGCAGTTCTGATCGAGCGATGGCAGGAATGTATATCTCTTGGAAGAGTCTGGAGAACTCCTCCCAAATGACTCAGTCTGGTCCGAGTCGCGTCTCCTCGGATAGCCACCAGTGATGAGCATTGTCCGTCAATTGCATTCGGACGGCAGTCATCTAGCGTTCCCGTGGAAGCTCAGCTGCTTTGAGTTGATGCCGTATGTTGGTGAGCCACTCGTGAACTTCTGTGGGCTCCTCTTTTCCAGAAAAAGTGCGGGGTTTCAGTTGGCGAAAATCAGTGATTGAGCCTGTCGATAGCCGTCGAGCTGGTAGGTTGGCCTGCTCCAGTGCAGTTACGATGCTGTCCCTTAAGAAATTAGCTTCGTGACGCTGAACCTCGTGTTGGACTTGTTGCTGAGCTTGCATCATCGCGTAGATCATTTGGAATATCTGCTGCCCATCAATCGGCTGTCTTGGTGGGAACACGGGCATTGGTGGGACGAACTACGACGGAGGTGGGATATCGTTGCGCCAGAATCTGGAGGTAGGTTGACCTGCCTGCTGGCTCTGTTGAGTTGATAGAACTCCTCCGTCTGGTGTCACTTCGTCGTCGTAGGTGACACCTGTAGCTTGTGGTATTCCGGCGGGAGTCTCGTTGCATTCTTGTGGGTCCATTTCTCTGTATCCAAAATAACCAATAAGAGGCGCACAGGAATCAAGGCAAGATGCAAGTTCAAATTAGTTCGAATACGATACAGATATCAAAAATGATTCAAGCAAGTGGATGAGATCCTAAAAACTTATCCTATTCTTATTGCAGGCCTGTTCGGTCCCTGAGTTGAAATCGAACAATTTAGTCGTAGACCTGCATGGGCCACCACAAAAACCATGTCACGCTCCAGTCCCAAAATAACGGGGAACGGGAGACGTGCGCAATGGCCAGCAGCACGCACCGATAGACAATCCAATTTAATGGATCCATCAGGGCATGCTTAAGCTGTAGTCTAACAGGAAAATATTACAAGTCTCAGGTATTTCTAATCTCATCCACAGAATAGCACAGATTAATTGCTAGAAATAATGCAATAGAAATAAATAAGCAATAAATAAGATTATCTCGGGAAACAATCCGAGAGTTAGTCTGTTACATTCAGAGGAAAATAGACAGGAAATAAATGCAGAAAATGGAAATACTGTGTAGATGAAGCCGGTGCTCAGGAGAAGTCTTCGGCCACTATCTCGTCCTCGGTTCCGGGTTCTGCTCCAAGGAGTGCTCCTGTACCGTACACCTCGGGGTAGATCTCTTCGGCTATACCTGGGGACATAGTCCATTCCAGGTTCTCAGGGGACATAACAAGGTACAGAAAATACAAGCCTAAATATATGCAGTGCAGCAATAATGAAACAGCAGGGTAAATATGTAAACCAGCTAAGTGATATGCAAGTGAGAGTTTTAGTCATACTCAGGCTGAGACTACTACAGGATCAGTGTCGAAGAAACCATAGCAGTATTTTCTCGAAGGGCCCGTAAGGTACCAAAGCTCTGTATCAGAGTCTAAGGCACCGCCAGATAATAGTATTTATATTATAATATATTCAGCCTTGATATGATAATACTCTCCCCACCCCATGTAATCTCACGTCACAGTTCCAGAAAATATCAGGTACAATTCACGCAAGATTGAACTAATGCAATGAGTCAGGATAGAATCTAAGCATGTAAACTGTATATGACATGAAAATGTAACCTATACAGAATCACCAGGTATATCTCAGGCAATTCCGTCACATGAATAGTGTCAGGTGTCCTGGGTTGAGCAGTTAAACAAGTTACTTAGGCATCTACAAGAAATCAAGTAAAATACTATAACCAGAAATATCTAAGAATTAGCAAGCTTTACTTGCCCACTGATGCTAGATTAAATCAAGAAAATATATAACCAGCTGCAGGGTTTTGGCAAGGTACACTTGCTTGTGGTTCCGGCTCTGTTTGCAGTTCTGACTTCAGCGGGAATTGCAGGCAGTACTCCGGTTGCTGAAATAAATATCACCATCAGATCCAAAAAATATCAATCAGCTAGAAATGCCTGTCCTTGGGTCCAATTTGGAGACAAGGGCAAAAATGGCAGTTTCGGGTCAAAACGGGGTCCACATGTGGGCCCACTTTGCACCTAAAAATGCGTCCGGGTCAAAGGTCTCCAAATTCACCAAACTTAGTGTCAACAGGTCAGGAACGATGATACGAACCCAACGGAACTTCCAAAATTGGATTCTGATGAGCCGATCACAAAATCGCCCGTCGAGCGGGGCTTGTGGGGCCCACGACACGCGATTTTGTCAACTTTCTCATAATCGAACCAAACTTGGGTCACAGGACCAGCGTATCGCTACGAGTCTGATGGCGCAAGTTTTGTTTCAATCCGACGTGTGTACACAAAGTTAGGATGAAATGCAGAAAAATCGGATACGGGGCGATGTCCGCGGATACGCGTTGATCCCGGTGTGCATGCACACCCGAATCAACTTCTGTGAAATCCCACACGTCCGTATCAACGACGCGCACGTATCTGTGAAATTCCACTATTTAAATTGGGGATACCAATTTTCCCTAATCCTATTTTAATCCTTAATTAATCCCAATGCAAAACTAGTGGGATTAGCTCGAAAGGTGGCCATGCAAAACTAGTGGGATTAGCTCGAAAGGTTACAAAGAATATCTATTAAACCTGTGCCTCACGCACAACACCCTCTCACCATGAAAATTACTAAACACAATTTTCTCCACTATTTTTGCGTTATTTTATGTGTTCGTGCAATTTCCCAAATTTAAGGGGCTAAGTTGTAATTAATGAATTTATGTGTCCTCACCCTATTGGCCATGACCAAATGGAGAGCTCACCATAATGTTGACCGTAGTCAACTTTTCCCTCCCCCTTCCGTGTATGAAGAAACCTAGTTTTCATATTAAATCTTGGCCCTCTATTTTGAATGGCAACATCTCCACCCTCCATCCAATGTACCCCTCCTTATAAAGCCATCACATCACCCTCACACAATCCCCAAGGCAGGCCCTAATCCCTATGCCTAGAAAAACCCCCACCCCCTCTCTCTCTCCTCCCTCCTCCTCATGCCAACCGAAACCCCACCTCCCTATTTTCTTCATCTCTTCTTCTTCTCCTTCCTTCTTTCACTATACCCCTTCACCCGACCCCTGCTCCGGCCGGCAGTCCGGCAGCTCTGGCTACACCCGCGGCGGCTCCAGCGTAACCCCCCACCCACGGCGGCTCCAGCACAGCCCCCCCGCGGTGGCTCCAGTGCAGTCTTCCACCCGCGGAGGCTCCAGCTGTGCGGCTCCCCCTCCGGCAGCCATTGCTCCGGTCACCACCATTGCACCACCACCCTCTTGGTCACCTCCAGTTGCACCCCGCGTCTCCGGCATTAACACCCCGATGAACCCGCACCGAAGCTCCTCCGGCCTGCTGCACCCACTTCTCGTCGAACCACCACCATCATCTTCTCCGGCCTTGATCTCCGGTCTGCTGCCCACAGCAGCTCCATCCCGACCGGCCGACCAACCCAATCCGGCAGCGCCGCTCCGGACCACCCCCAGCCTTCCTATCATCATCATCACTACCATTAGATCCCATCATCATCACCACCACCACCACCACCGCAAGCTCCTTACACCACCCATTTGACCACCCTCCTCCGTTCCATTCGACCACCCTCAGCTCGTCCACCTCCAACTTGTTCTCCGGCCATCACCCCTCCGGCCAGCTAGCCTCGACGAGGTATCGACTCCCTCCCCATCTCTACATTTAATTTTATATGGACTTGCATTAGCTAGGGTTTAAGTATAAATGTTTGTATAAGATGTAGTGTTGTTGTTGAGCATGGGATAATGACATGAGAAATAGGATTTAATGTGTTGTTAGGGTTATATTGGTATAAGTGTAGTGTAGTGTTGAGCATATGTGTATGTAGTGGTTGATTTCGGGTTAATGTAGGTTAGGGTTTATGTGTACATAAATTAAAATAGATTTAAATGATTTGCATGGAGGTATGGGATTTAATTTTTTGACGAGATGTTATGAATACTATACATGGTGGAAAGAATGCTAAATCAATTAATGAAGATTAATTTAATAAGAAATGAGATGATGATATTTTGAACACTGATGAATATTGAGGAGCAGGTATTAATGGTGAACTAGTGTGTAACATCAAACCCTTAGTCATTCTTTGAGAATTGATGAATATTGTCGAATTTAATTGAATAATAGTTATTATGGAATGGTAAAGGTTGTATATAAATGAGGGTTTAATAAATAACTATTTATTTATTTCGAGGATGATAGAAATAATGCATGTTAACATCTATGAATACTGACGTGAAACTGAGGATTGGATCATGTGTCGGACCACGAAATATCGTGATGAACATTATAAGATAGAGATTTGGATTGATGATATGGTACCAATGTTTAATTTGATTAGATGTAACGTACCCGAGTCAACCTTGGTCAACCCTTGTCACGACCCGCACCCGGTGTAAGGGTACTAGTCGGAAACAACGCCCAGCCTACGCCGCAGAATCGGCGGTAGAACGCTGTCTAGATAGTCTATCTAATGTAATGAACCACCAATAATGATAGAATACTCAATCACAGAACTAAGATAGAAATGAGCACGAATCAGATAAAGAATAGAATAGTCACCATACAACTGATGAGTTTAAAATAATACATCAATGAGTCTGAAGAGTAACAAAATAAGCTGGAGACAAATCCAGTACAAAAGAATACTACCATACTACAAGGCTACAACTCCAGGGTCAACTGTCTCAGTTGGGATAAGTCCCTCTTGAGCCAGGGTCTCAGAATCTAAACCCACAACATCCTGGGGTCCATAATAGGTAGGGTACTCCTCAGTGTCATCTGGAAAAATATATCCAGTCAGGAAAGGAGCAGAGTACATCTCTAACAGCAGTTCTAATTAATGATAAGAACTATGTAACAGTAAATAGCTGTGGATAAACAAGATGCACAATAGATATAAGAGATATATGTACGATAAGGAAATACTGGAAATAATTACAATAAGGAACAATATGCCAATGAAACAATAATACTAATGACTAAGTGTGTGAGTACTAGCTTAATATGTGATCGGCTTGGGCAAGATGCAATGCGGCCTGGCTAATCATACGTGTGGTGCATGATCAACACTATTCGCTTACCAGTACTTTATTCAATAGGGATTTGATCACATATCTATACTAATACTTCCCACCCCCGACTGGTATAATAGATCCAACCACGGTATGCTATGGCACTAGATTCCCCAAGAAGATAGCTAGTCTCCCCGAGAATCGGTGTCTGTACATGTACAAGATAACCAATGAAATAATACTTGCACCATATACACCATATATCAAGGAATAACATCTCATGACGAGATCCGGATATACCAATCCGTGTAACCATAGTGTCGAGAGAAACATGTAAATCTACACTAGATACAACGAACATAGAGGATACCATAAATGAGAAACTATCAGAGAATGTACTCGCCTGAAATCCAAAGAACAGTCTCACAGATGTCTGACTCGGTGCCTCGAAGACCTAGATATGGAATACCACATTAAAATAAGGTCCCGGAAAGAGAACAAGTCAAACTAGTCAACTCCTAGGTCAATAAATAAATTCTAAGTCAAAAGTCAACTATGGTCAACTCTAAAGTCAACTAAAGTCAAACCAAGGTCAACCTCACAAGAAATCTATATAAATAATATAGAAATAAAATACAAAAATTTAGGAATAAAAATTAGATCCCAAATCATCCTCACACAAAGTATACTACTAATACAAATAATATATACCCTAAAATAATATATATACAAACCAATATGTATACAAATAACATAATATATTATTACAAATATTATACAAAACACATATATATACACATATATATATATAAAATAATAATATATAAAATATAATTTAAAACTGCCAAAGCGTCACTGAAAACAGGGAGTTAAAAATATAATTTAATTAAAACAGCTTATAGTGACAGTCTCAACTGTCACAGAAAACGTGTCAAAAGCCACTGTGTAATAAAATCCACTGCTGCTGCATTGGTAACAGTTAATCAACTGTCACCGAAAACTGTCGCTACTGCTACTAAGATCCCGCCCGCAGCATTAATGACAGAACTGTCATTAATGCACAGTGGGCTACAGCGGCTGCTGCTGACCCGCCTATTAGCGACAGTTTCACTGTCATAGAAACCACTGTCACCAAAACAAATATAAATATAAATATATATATATATATATATAAATATATATATATGCAATAATAATCACAATACATATATATAAATAAATAATTATATACTTATATATATATGCACATATAAACTTATAATTAAATACTAATAGTTACAACACATGTACATATTAATGTTCATATTTTACATGGCTAGAAGCACACCTAAAATATATACATTAATATACAAATAATTACATAATAATTATAAATAATATAATTATACAATTAAACACATAAATATATTTTATAAAACATTTATGTATAATTTATACTATTAACATAAGTACATATATAATTACATGCAAGAAAGCTACATATTATATTTGTACATCATATTAGCACACACAAAAATATATAGATCTATGCTACAATAATTACTATAATAAATACACAAAATAAATATATAATATCTATATATATTTACTAATTATAATTGAGAAATTTAAACCATACATAATTAGATCTATTCAAAAATCCACACAATTGGAGAGTATCACACCATATCCCACTAGATCTAGGATACGCATGTGACACGAGTCCAACACACAACCAATTGCACCCCGAAGGATACAAATAAATCACAAATAATATTTATGAATAAATCAAAGTGTCAAAAGTAGATCTATGTGTCCGTGTCAAAATACGACATGTTCAAAGCCCCGTGTCAGAGGAAAACCCCCCAAAATGACACGTATCACCAAATAGTTGGGATACGAACCACATGTACCAAATTATGGATACGACACTAGCCCCAAACACATAAGCTCATGTCCAATTGATCTATAGGATCAATTGATACACACAACAAAATATAAATTCGGAATTCCAACAAAATTAACACAAAAAGCACCATAACTTTCTCCATGGGTCTCCTATGAACACAAAACAAAGTCCTATGGGTAGTACATACATATAGGTTGATTTTACATGATTAAATCTCATATTTAGAAGCTATTTAAATGGGAAAATCTGAATTATACCTATTAGGAGATGGATTCCCAATGAAACCTCCAATTGAGAAGAACTTGCTTCCAAATTGTAGATCCTTGCTCCTCTTTGTAGATCCTTGCTTCCTTCTTCTAGATTCTTGCTTCCTCCTTTTCTAATGGTGAATTGGGAAGAATTTGGAATAAATTTGGTAGGGAATTGGAATGGGAATGGAGGGAATTTGGGAGTGAAAAATTCTATATCTAGATTTGGAATGAGAATGAGAGGAGAGAGAAATTTTTCCCCTCTTTTAATAGGCCAGCCTTGCCCCTCTCCCAAGCAATTGTAAAATGTCCAATGTACCCCTTGGGGCCTCTCATGAAGAAATAATTAAGGAAGGAAGCTTCTAGTCTAATCACTTAATTAATTTAATCCATCTTCTTAACTATGGGCTTTCTAAATGGGCCAAATCTAACTATTTAATTCATGTTGGTCCATGGGTCCAAACTACACTAATTGGGTCTACTAAAATAAGTCTAAAATAATTAAATAACATCCAACAACAATTAAATAATACAACAAAAATTATTTATCATGCACAATATTTATTTAAATAGGAAATTACTAAAATACCCTTTTTCCTAAAATGTGGTAGTGACAACCCTCTAGCGTCGTGCCCTTGTGAGTTGTAGCTGAGGCTGAGCATATGTATAGATGTGTGTCGCATCCTTGTTTATCGTGTGTTAGATTTGGATTTGGATTTGTATCTCATCTCTAGGTACTGCGGGACCTGAGGGCTTGGACGCGGTACCGGGACCCCGTCATCAGCAGCCGCACGCAGGCAAGTGTACCTTGCCACCCTGTATTTTTAGTTTACAGATATTCATTATTTCGTTATGTACTTTGTGCACGTACTTATGTTGACGTTCGATACTTTGCATCCGGATCACAACCGGGTGAAGACGTACGTTGTAATGTCTTAGAAGGATTGTTAGATGTTTCGTAGCATCTCGATATGCGTACATGAGTATATCGACACCCCAGGACACACTCATACACTGTGATCGTGCCAGATTTCTGTATTCTGATACTGACATCATGACCAGAGACTGGGATGACCTTAGGGTCGAGTCTGTTGAGTTATTTCTGTGTATCGAGACTGTAGTTAGAGGTTCAGGTTCAGCGCACAATCGTTGACCGCTTGGGAAGGGGAAGACAGTTACTAGACGTTTGGGCTACTCTGCACGCGCTTATATATATATATATATATATATATATATATATATATATATATATATGTATTATTTCTGTAGTGATCCTGTATCTAGTGTAGCTATTTCACCCATGTGACTCCTTGCCTGGAGCTGCGGTACGTGCCGTGTGTTTCCGTGTCCGGAGCTACGGTTTTATTTTAGAAAGCCCACGTGTCGAATATTGTCTTTAAACTGTGTCACACTTGTTTGGTTATGATAGAGTACTCTGTTGTTGCACTTGTACTTTCTGTTTACTTGGCATGTTGTATTTCTGTACCTTGTTATGTCCCTCTGAGGACCTGGTTCCCTGCCAGTTTTGCAGCATAGATGATTACGGAGCATTTGGAGTTGCTGTTAGAGTTGCATGTCTTGTGGGTATGGTACCAGGTACTCACATTATATCTATCGGCATTATAGTTATTTTACATTGTTTATTTTATCTGCTGTTGTAGCCTAGTTTTTATAGAGTCATACTTATTCTCGAGTCTATTCCAGTTAGTGTGTTATTGGGCGACCGACTCTAGCACATATAGCTCTTTCTTGTATACTGTTGTACATTGTGGATTGAGACATAGAGGTTTACATTTATGGGATATCTAGATAGTGCCCTTTTATATTACATCTTATACGTATTCGAGTCAGACCAGAGACTGGTCGAATGCGTAGCTGGCGTGTCACGTATTTCTGGTCCTACGTATTTTGGGACTGGGGCATGACAGCCAACAATCTAACCATTTTGATAATTGACAAACTATGAATGATACTGCAAGTCTTTGATATGCAAGGCTCTTCCATAACTGTGGAGCAGTTGATATGCTGAAGACAACATCTGTCAAGTATCGTCTTGTATGCTACTATCATGTATTCTTTCTCCCCCGTTATCATTTGATCGAAATGGCATGCTCCCCTGAAATTGGTAAGATAAGAAAAAGAAGAGTAAAGAGTATACAAGATAATATATAACGAGAAAAGAAAAAAATTGCATTTAAACTTTTATTCATTGAAAGAAAAAACATACAAAAGTGGATGTGTAATAAAAACATTATAGTAGAACATCTCAAAGTAAACTTTTTAATATTCAAATCAATTGAGTAACTAGTTGTCATTTTTATCATCTTCATTATCTGGTTCAAGAATTCTGTTTGGATCAAAGAAGGCATCAGCTGGATACAAATGTCATTGAACATATGGGTGATCAATATGAAATCCTTATTGATTTGGATTCCAGAGAATCGAAAAAGGTTCGGATGGGTGCTTCGATAGGGTGTACTGAATGTCTATCAAAGTGTTGCCAAGAACCTGAGTCTGAAGGGTTTGGCGATGATCAGTAGCACGATTACGTAAATCTTTTAGTGGAAGCGATCACACAAAAGAGTAAAAATAGACTCTAAGGTTTGCGGTTGGTCATCAGCAGGAGGGACGGAATCAACAGGATTGTTGTTGGAGTTTGATGATGAGTTATAAGGTAAAAGCATTGTTGAGCTCAATTCTTCGAATTCGATTGAGGTATAAAGGTTCCTCAAGATTTGGACAAGTATCCAAAGGAATATTGAAATAGCTGAAAATGGTTGGCAAGTACATGACATAAAGTAGTGGACGCCCTTTCTTGCGACATTGAACCATTTGAGATAAGATGGTCTGTGGAACTTTAAAGTTAATGCCAAAATATAAATAATATAAAGCTGATATTTCTAGATAAGAGACCTCATCAAAGTAAGTCTTCTTAGGTAGAAAAGTTGAAAAGATAATGCGATGCATTTCAAAGAAGTGACCATTCAAATATCTAGCATAAAATTTATCAGGTGGACATTCAAGAGGGTGACAAAGGATATTCTTGAAAGAATCTAGGGTTAAGTCATGATTGAATTGAACTTGCGTGATGTTGACTAAGGGTTATCCATCAGCAGAAATGCGTAGGATTTTACCCAAGTCATCTGCATCGAATTCAATTGGAATGCCATAAACTCTAGATGAAATAGTATCATGTTCATATGTTAAGTTATAATAGAATATTTAAATAACATTGGTGTAAATGTTGGTGCGGGTTGGAACAAATTCTTCAAGTTAAAGTTTCTAGAAAGTAGGTAGATAGTCTTTGTGTTGGAAAGTAAAATCAATAGGATGGCCAAAACAGATGTGTCTTTTGGAGAAATAATTAAACCAATCATTTGAAATTTTAAGGCTTCAAAAAGTAAAATCGTCAAATTCACCTATGTTTGGTATAATGGGACAAAAAAGAGAGTCTGAAAAGGAATCTTGTTTTCTTTTAGGGGCCATTGGGAGAGGATGTAGAAGAAAATGCTAAGGTTATTTGTGGATGAGGAATAATTTTCGTTGGTCTGAATCAAAGAGCAACAAAATGATCTATATATAAGGTAGCAAAAATCCAATTTAGGAAAAGAATTAAATGACATAGCATATTTTGGAATTAAACTAACCGAGTTTGGTCTGAGCTCGGTCCGAATTATGTTATCATTTATTTTCAGAATCTCAATATAACTTTAATCGATATTATGCCTTATTTGACTTGATATGAATACAGAAGAAAGGTCACTCCTTTTAGGAAGATGGCTCGCCCTACGAGCACTTCACTCATAGCTCGCTGGCTTATTTATTCACTTGCTCATGAACTCGCTGCTTCGCCAGAAGAGAAGCGAGACTTTGCCTCCTTTCCTCCGTCAAAAGATGCTTAGCCTGACGAAGGCGCCCGGTAGGAAGGAAGGCCGACGATGGCAATGAGGCACCCGAAGGAAGGCCCCACAATAAGTGCTGAACTTAAATCGTAAGTTTTCAAGAGTTTAAATCATCTCGGAGTAGCTGTAGGGGCCGAATCCCAGCTATCGATGGTCCGAAGATGCTTAAATACCGTGTCGCTTAGGTTATTTACACCTTTTTGACAGAAGGGCCCTTTCGGCTTGTATCCAAAATTTTAAAACTTTAAAAAATATGATAAAAAATGTGTAAAGTATCTTATGATTCTTATATTTTATCAGAATCCAAAAACCTAATTCTCGACGGATAAAGTTGAATCGATCTTCAACTAAAGGTTTAGTAAAGATGTCTGCTAGTTAATGTTCCGTGTCCACATACTCTACACAAATTTCTTCATGTGATTAATTATCCCTTAAAAAATGATGACGGATTTCTATGTGCTTAGTGCATGAGTGGCATACTGGATTTTTGGTAGGATTAATGGTGCTAGTATTGTCACAGAAAATAGGAATGTTCTTATAGTGCAGATTGAAGTCTTCTAGGGTTTGCTTCATCTATAAAATTTGAGCACAACAATATCCTGCGGCGATATACTCTGTCTCAGTTGTTGACAATACAATAAAATTTTGTTTCTTGCTAAACTAGGAGACTAGAGACGTTCCTATAAAATGACATGTGCCACTGGTACTTTTTTGATTGACTTTGCATCCAACAAAATCAGCATCCGAGTAACCAGCAAGGTAAAATAACATAGTTTTGGGATACCATAAGCCTGCCAACAAAGTCCCTTTAAGGTATCTAAAGATACGCTTAACTACGCACAAATATGATTTCTTAAGATTAGCTTGATATCTGGCACAAAGACATAAAACAAACATAATTTATGGACGACTAGCAGTTAGATATAACAAACTACCAATCATACCTCGATACTTACGTATGTCTGTTGGTTTATTGGTTTTATCAAGGTTAAGCTTAGTGGATGTTGTTATTGGAGTTCTGATAGGCTTTGCATTATCCATGCCAAACTTTTTGAGAAAATCCTTCGTGTACTTAGCCTGATGGATAAAAGTTTCTTGTGAATCTTGCTTGATTTACAATCCTAGAAAGAAAGTCACTTCTCCCATCATGCCCATCTAAAATTTACTCTACATACACTTAGCAAACTCGTTATCTAGCATATCATTAGTAGATCCAAATATGATATCATCAACATATATTTGCACTAATAACAAAAAATCAGCAAAAGTTTTTATAAAAATGGTAGTATCAATTTTTTCTTTTACAAAATTATTTCCAAGTAGAAAGAAGCTAAGACGTTCATACCAAGCACGAGGGGCTTGTTTGAGTCCGTATAGAGCCTTCCGTAACTTGAATACATGGTCAGGCTGTTTGAAATCCTTAAAATCAGGGGGTTGTGTAACAAAAATATTTTCTTTGATAACACCATTTAGAAAAGCACTTTTAACATCCATTTGAAAAAGTTTGAAGTTATGAAAACTAGCAAAATCGTAAAGCATTCGGATAGATTCAAGTCTAGTAACAGGAGCATAAGTCTCATCGTAGTCGATACCTTCTTTTTGGTTGTATCCTTGAGCTACGAGAAGTGCTTTGTTACGTGTAAGTGAACCATCCTCTTTTAATTTATTTTGGAAAATTCATTTAGTACCAATGATCGGATAATCATTAGGTTTAGGAACAAGTTTTCAAACTTGATTACGTTCAAATTAGTTGAGTTTCTCTTGCATAGAAGAAATTCAAAATTCATCAACAAAAGCTTCATCAGCATTTTTAGGTTCTACTTAAGAAATAAAAGCAATATTTGCAATGATGTCTCTATTTGAGGAACGTGTACTTACACTGTAAACTCCCTCACCCAAAATAGGTATTTTGTGTATATTTTATATTATTATATTTATTATAGATGTTGAATTTATTTAGAGTATTCTCTTAGCTAATTAGAAAATAAATTTTTTAGTATATTTACTTATATAAATATTTATTTAGAATTATTTTTAGGCTATTTTAGATTATTGAGATTTTTCCATAATTTTTAGTTAATTAAAAACTAGTAACACTAATTTTGTACGACTTTGAAGAATTTATTTTATGTTAAAACTTAATTAAAAATATTCCAAAATTTTATTTTAGGTTCTAAATAGTCAAATATATTTCTAGAATTTTCTGGAAATTTTCTGAATACTTTTAGTATTTATTGGGAGTTATTTAGACTAATAACTAATTTTTAGGACTTGTAGAATTTATTGTACAAGCCCAGGAATATAGAATGGACCCACATTATTTTCTAGGGTTTATAATATTATTATATATTTTCTGGAATTATTTCAGAATTTTTTGGAATAATGTTAGTATTTATTTTTAGTTAAATGGATAAAACTAATGTTTAGAGCTTTTCCTAATTATAGTAGTAAACTTATGATTATAAAATTATCCCAAATATTTTTCTAAGGTTTATAGGTTCAAAATATATTTTATGTAATTTTTCCAGATTTTTATGATTATTTTTAATATTTATTTGGAGTTATTTAGATTTAAAATGACTTAAATAATGTTTTGATAAAGGCAAATCAAAAACAAATAATATAACAAAAACCATCCAATCAGATTCTGACATGTGTCAGCCTATAAATATCCTTTCAGCCGCAGGTATATCCCTATATATATATATTATTATAACCCTAATTATCCCATTATTTTAGAGAGAGAGATTTTGGAGAATTGCCATCTAGGGTTCCTTCATCTTCCACAAGCAATTGCGCATAGCTCCGGACTCCAAACAAGGCCTAGTTTTTTGCGTTAGAAAGATATTGAGATTAGCTTTCTGATTATATAATTTATTTTACGAAATTATGAGTATTAAATTCTGGAAAATTCGTAGAGTATAGCATGTCCAAAAATAAATGTGTTTCAATATTTTTGCGAATTCGGGAGAACTAGAAATCAGAATCATGAACCGTTTAAAGTTTTGGAAAGCTAATGTCGAGATCATTGATATATGTTTTTCCTAGAATTTAATTCGAAGTATTTATATACTGTTAATTCTGTAGAACTTCTAGGTTAGAATTTAACCATCGGTGCACAATACAAAATTTGTATGTGCCATAATTCCCAAACAAATTTGAATTTGGACGAGCCGTAAATTTTAACATATTTTTAACGCTAAAATCTATAGGAAATCATGCATGAAAGTTGAGTTTGTGTCGGTTGACTTTTCGGTCAACAGATCGCCTCGATTTGCGTGCCATGAGTCTCGAGTTGATAAAATTCAGTTTCTTTGGACAAAATTTAGGAATTAACATAAAAATCAGAATAATAAGATTAAAATAGGATTTTAGAGTATTTATTTCAGAATTAAATAAATTAAAATAAATTATCTTTTGACGTGATAAATTTGTAATACATAGGCTATTTAGACTGTGACTTGGACTCTGATTCATACCAGCAGCAGGACCCCAGACAAGATACCTTACCAAATTGCTTACAATATTTTACATGCTTAGTATATTTCTGTATATTTATTTTAATTATGTTTATTTATTGCATGTGTAGTTCCTTTCAGTCATTACTATATATTAGATATGTTGACACACACTTGACACTTAGTATCATAGGGGACAATCATTAGGCGTATGGGCTTTTAACCACTCTGGTAAACCATAGTCTCTAGCATGCGCTATGGTGGTCATGTCCGATGGTCGCTACCCGAGAGGTATGTCGATTGATGGAGTCCGAGGGTCGCTACCCCAGAGGTATGTCGGCTGATGATGTCCACTGACGAGCGTGAGGTTGTGAGGATTAGATCGAGTAGTCTACCCTTGCCCATACGTCGAAAAGTTGTCCTCATTTGCATTCATATAGATGGTCTTGTACAGCGTACTTATTTATTTTCAAATTATATGCATGTTTACTGTATTCAAATTGGCTCGTATTTTCTGTATCTTGTTACGTCCCTCTGAGGACCTGGTCCGCTGCCAGGTGTATCTATTCTTGAGTATTTGTAGGAGCACAGATTGGATGACTATATATGTTCCGTGGATATCCTCTCTTTGAGCCCGTGATTGCTAGATGGTGTTCTTATATGGTATTGTTGTGTTGTGCTTATTTTAATATTTGCTCTTACATTCGAGTTGGTAGTGGATTTGTTTCCATCCAACTATCATTCTTAGATATTTATGTTGACATCTAGTTATATAGATGCTGGTTATTATTTATATTGATTTTCTGTGGATGAGATTTAGATTGTACCCTACGACTTGTGACATATGTTTATACCACTTGTGGATTGATTTTCATATTACAGCGTACGTATGGATTTTGGTTTCCATATATTGGAGTTGCCATATCCATGCGACTGGCATGCTTACTTGTTCCTAGTCCTACGTATTTTGGGACTGGGGCATGACATATTTTTGTGGTGGCCCATGCAGGTCGAGAGCATATTGTCTCGGTTACGTTACTGTACCAAACAAGCCTGCACCTAGGACTAGAGTATAGGATCTCATCCACAATTGACTATGACTCATCTTTCTTCTAATCTATTCTATTTGAATAATTGCATCCTGCTTGATTCCTGTACTCCTATAATAGTTCCTTTAGTATAGTCTCTCCTAGAATATAGAAGTTCCTGTTGTTAGATGATAAATATGATAACCTTCCTATTAAGAGTACAAATAGAGTGCTGACACACCACTAAGTTTAGGATGTCTAGTGAACCCTAGAATTCCTTATCTCTAGAATTGGTTTACCATTACCTCCTGATGTATTATAAGGACTTGAGAGTAGTATAGACACTACTATAGTTAGTTAGAAGTTTACCATTATGGTTGCCCCTAGCATTGAGAAACCAATAGAAAACCAAAGTGAATATTATGACTGAACCTAACCCACGCCGTTAGATGAGTATTGGAGAACCATAAATTTAGATTCTTGTCTTGAGATAAGCAGACAGTACCTTAGAAAGCCAAGAGCAATGCATATAATATTTTCCTAATCATACCTCAAACACAGATACTAGCATACCCCTTTTCCTTGAAAAACCATGATGCTATCTAGAGCCCCTCTATTTTCATATATTGTTCCCCTGTGACCATAGCGTTCGCTAATTGTACGACGATCAAAATTACGTTCTTCTTTTCTTTATCTTTCAACTCGTGCCACCTGACACTTCTGATAGTAGGCCAAGTAATTTATTTCTTTGTTAAGGACACATAGTTTGCTAGGATTATAGTTGTAATCTTGAATTTTGAAATTGTGTGCTTAGTAGTTAGAACTTGATAGTTAAGTTATTCTTGTAGATTGAGACCTGGTGCTTATCCCTTAGTTTTAAATTGCGTAACTTGTACCACACCTCAATACGAGTTATATTCCCTTTCCCTTGAGGCCAGTAACTGTCCCATTCTTACTATTGACACTTGCACTATGACTAAGAGTTAAGACGACCATGACCTATGTAATATAAGAGGATACCCTAACAAGTACCAAGACCCCTTCTCGAAGACCTTAACAAGAGCTTCTACGGTACCCTTAAGACTGTCACAGTATTAGTTTATTATTTTAAGTTGGGTAGTATACCTCATAACCTAGTATCACATAGTCTTTTGACCTATTATTGAAGTATGATTGAACAACATTAATTGTATACTAGCATAAGACGACAGTGGTTATTCAGACAATAGAAGTTAGAGGTCCTTGCCCATATTTGGTCGACTAGCGACATAGACAAGGAGGTTGTATGATAACTGTAGGGATTGTAGAGTCTTTTATTATTGTTGCTTAGTTGTTTTGTTTTGTGAACTTGAATTAATTTGTACCTCCTTTCATCATCATCTAGCGTACTTATATTTGCTGCACTACCTTGACTTATGCTGCTATTATAGCCTAGTTTTGCAAGCTTACTCTTTTATCGAGCTTGATCATGAGATATGTATTATTGGGGACGCCTACTAATACATTTCAGAATCAGTGTATTAAGGTCTAGCTAACCTTAGTGCGCTTGATTCGCCCTTCGTAATACTACTTTACTTGGATTGAGATATGTAGTGATTGGTAGACGAATATACTTGCCCCTAGATATGTCTGAGCGGATCGTATCTGTTACATAACTGTACTAATACGAGCATGTGAATAGGAATTACCAAAATAGGACTTCAATCCACAACTGCTTTGACAATTCCTATTTGAATTCTTTAAACGCCTTGATCCCGATACTTCTATTCTATTACCTCGCCATTGAACTCTTTATTATTGATCTCCGTCTTCCTTTATTTCGGAAAGACGAAACCTCGTGCTTGGTATAAGTTTGATACACAGAGAGTACTAGATATACCCCATAGGCCGATCACATACTTGAGGATTATTCTTTCGTAATTAAGGACATATCATATATGATATAATCGGCGTTGAAGTTTTGAGGATTGAATGACATGAGTAAATAAATTAAGGAATATTTTTCTTAAAGTATGTAGCCTTCTGTGATAGATGGGTAAATTCTAAGTTGGGTAGCAGTGCATTGCCAACTTGAGAGGAATTTCTTTTAGATTGTGATCAAGTAAGATTAGATTGGGAGATTCAAGTCATTTTAATTTTGAGAAATTTTAAAAGAAGGATTAAGATAATGAGGATTTAACGAATTTTAAAATCTTGATATTGCGGACCAAATATTTATACTTTGAGTACATGATTTAAATTTTGAATATTGAAGGATGAATCATCGATTTAAATTTTGGGGATAAATATAGAATTTTAGACTTGAACAATTGGTGAATTAGATTTAAATTTTACAATTTGATGATTTAAATTAAAAGTTCAATTTTGATTGTTGGGTCACCTATTTGAAATATTGAGGATGTAAATTAAGTTTAAATATTTGAAGAGTACAAAATTCTTAATTTGAGAATAGGAATAAGATTTGATTAGAATTATTTATTGTTCAAAGTCTAGAGAAGATTATGATAGTTAAAAATGGTGATATAAATTTTGATGTGGGATGTCATATAGACTTGAGTTAGATTTGAATGTTGATTATTTAAAAAAAATCGAGAAGAGATTACGACAGGTTGAATTTTGATTTAAATAGTGGTTATCTTAATTTTGAAGTGATCGCGATAGATTTGAATAGATTTTGTTATTTAAATTTTTGGAAGAGATTGCGATTGACGTACCTTATGTACGAATATGAAGGATTTAACAAATTATGCCTTATTTTAATTTCGAGGACGAAATTATTTTAAGTTGGGTAGATTGTAAACTCCCTCACCCAAAATAGGTATTTTGTGTATATTTTATATTATTATATTTATTATAGATGTTGAATTTATTTAGAGTATTCTTTTAACTAATTAGAAAATAAATTTTTTAGTATATTTACTTATATAAATATTTATTTTGAATTATTTTTAGGCTATTTTAGATTATTGAGATTTTTCCATAAATTTTAGTTAATTAAAAACTAGTAACACTAATTTTTTAGGACTTTGAAGAATTTATTTTATGTTCAAACTTTGTTAAAAATATTCCAAAATTTTATTTTAGGTTCTAAATAGTCAAATATATTTTCTAGAATTTTCTGGAAATTTTCTGAATACTTTTAGTATTTATTGGGAGTTATTTAGACTAATAACTAATTTTTAGGACTTGTAGAATTTATTGTGCAAGTCTAGGAATATAGAATGGACCCACATTATTTTCTAGGGTTTATAATATTATTATATATTTTCTGGAATTATTTCAGAATTTTTTGGAATAATGTTAGTATTTATTTTTAGTTAAATGGATAAAACTAATATTTAGAGCTTCTCCTAATTATAGTAGTAAACTTATGAATATAAAATTGTCCCAAATATTTTTCTAGGGTTTATAGGTTCAAAATATATTTTATGTAATTTTTCCAGTTTTTTATGATTATTTTTAATATTTATTTGGAGTTATTTAGATTTAAAATGACTTAAATAATGTTTTGATAAAGGCAAATAAAAAATAAATAATATAACAAAAACCATCCAATCATATTCTGACACGTGTCAGCCTATAAATATCCTTTCAGCCGCAGGTACATCCCTATATATATATATATTATTATAACCCTAATTATCCCATTATTTTAGAGAGAGAGATTTTGGAGAATTGCTATCTAGGGTTCCTTCATCTTCCACAAGCCATTGCACATAGCTCCGGACTCCAAACAAGGCCTAGTTTCTTGCGTTAGAAAGATATTGAGGTTAGCTTTCTTATTATATAATTTATTTTACGAAATTGTGAGTATTAAATTCTGGAAAATTTGTAGAGTATAGTATGTCCAAAAATAAACGTGTTTCAATATTTTCGCGAATCCGGGAGAACCAGGAATCAGAATCATGAACCGTTTAAAGTTTTGGAAAGCTAATATTGAGATCATTAATATATGTTTTCCCAGAATTTAATTCGAAGTATTTATATACTGTTAATTCTGTAGAACTTCTAGGTTAGAATTTAACCATCGGTGCACAATACAAAATTTGTATGTGCCATAATTCCCAAACGAATTTGAATTTGGACGAGCCGTAAATTCCAGCATATTTTTAACGCTGAAATCTATAGGAAATCATGCATGAAAGTTGAGTTTGTGTCGGTTGACTTTTCGGTCAACAGATCGCCTCGATTTGCGTGCCATGAGTCTCGAGTTGATAAAATTCAGTTTCTTTGGACAAAATTTAGGAATTAACATAAAAATCAGAATAATAAGATTAAAATAGGATTTTAGAGTAATTATTACAGTATTAAATAAATTAAAATAAATTATCTTTTGACGTGATAAATTTGTAATACATAGGCTATTTAGACTGTGACTTGGACTCTGATTCATACCAGCAGCAGGACCCCAGGCAAGATACCTTGCTAAATTGCTTACAGTATTTTACATGCTTAGTATATTTCTGTATATTTATTTTAATTATGTTTATTTATTGCATGTGTAGTTCCTTTCAGTCATTACTATATATTAGATATGTTGACACACACTTGACACTTAGTATCATAGGGGACAATCATTAGGCGTATGGGCTTTTAACCACTCTGGTAAACAATAGTCTCTAGCACGCGCTATGGTGGTGGTGTCCGATGGTCGCTACCCGAGAGGTATGTCGATTGATGGAGTCTGAGGGTCGCTACCCCAGAGGTATGTCGGCTGATGATGTCCACTGAAGAGCGTGAGGTTGTGAGGATTAGATCGAGTAGCCTACCTTTGCCCATACGTCGAAAAGTTATTCTCATTTGCATTTATATAGATGGTCTTGTACAGCGTACTTATTTATTTTCAAATTATATGCATGTTTACTGTATTCAAATTGGCTCGTATTTTCTGTATCTTGTTACGTCCCTCTGAGGACCTGGTCCGCTACCAGGTGTATCTATTCTTGATTATTTGCAGGAGCACAGATTGGATGGCTATATATGTTTCGTGGATGTCCTCTCTTAGAGCCCGTGATTGCTAGATGGTGTTCTTATATGGTGTTGTTGTGTTGTACTTATTTTAATATTTGCTCTTACATTCGAGTTGGTAGTGGATTTGTTTCCATCCAACTATCATCCTTAGATATTTATGTTGACATCTAGTTATATAGATGCTGGTTATTATTTATATTAATTTTCTGTGGATGATATTTAGATTGTACCCTACGACTTATGACATATGTTTATACCACTTGTGGATTGATTTTCATATTACAGCGTACGTGTGGATTTTGGTTTCCATATATTGGAGTTGCCATATCCATGCGGCTGGCATGCTTACGTGTTCCTAGTCCTACGTATTTTGGGACTGGGGCGTGACATACACCTTTCGATACATCACCTATTACCAAGTCCTCAGGATGATCTGTGGAGAACTTTAGTCTCCTTGGCAAACTTTTTGGATGACTTGTACTGTTTGTATCTTCCGATGTCTTATTGGTTACGGGTTGACTACCTTCATCGTCGCTTTCGTTTAGTGCTTGAGTGTTGTGTTCATCAAATATAACATTGATTGATTCTTCAACAATCAATGAGATTTTGTTGAATACTCTGAATCCTTTACTTTTGGCAGCATAACCTAGAAAAATATCTTCATCGGCCTTGGAGTCAAATTTTTCTAGATTATTTTTAGTATTAAGAATAAAATATTTGCAGCCAAAAACTTTAAAATAACTAATTATGGGGATTCTACCAAACCAAAGTTCATAGTAGATTTTTTTCGATATAGGTCGAATAAGCACCCTATTCAAAATATGGCATAAAGTATTTACAGCTTTAGGCCAAAAATATTTTGGAAGGTTATACTGATTTAATATGACTCTAGCCATATCGTCAAGAGTTCTATCTTTCGCTCAACAACACCATTTTGTTGTGGAGTTCTAGGACAAAAAAATTTATGAGAAAAACTATTTTTATTGCAAAATCTTTTGAAATCATTATTTTTGAATTTGCCTCAATGATCACTTCGGATACGAGTAATCATGAAACCTTTTTCGTTTTGAACATTTTTGCAGAAAGTGACAAATTCAGAATTTTTTTTTATTTGCAAGAAAATAAACCCATGTGTATCTAGAAAAATTATCAACAATAACATAAGCATAAAGCTTACCGCAAGACTGGCGACTCTACTGGGTCCAAACAAGTCCATATGCAAGAGTTGGAGTGGTCTAGAGGTACTTAGATAGTTGATTGATTTAAAAAAGATTTAGTAGCTTTATTCTTTTCACAGTCAGCACATACCATATCTTTCTTGAAAGTAATCTCTGGTAAGGCTCTTACGAGTTTCTTTGTAGATAGTCTTACAATAGTATCCATGTTTGCATGTCCTAGACGCATATGTCATAGCCAGCTGTCATCTTTGTTGGCGTATAGACATTTGCCTACATTGTTAGTATCTTTTGCAAAATAAAAAAAAAATTATTGTCTTCCCTGATACCTTCGAAGATAAATTTACCAGTAGAACTTTCATAGATAGAACATTTGTTTATAACAAAGTTAATACCATAACCATGGTCAGCTAGATGACTGATGCTGAGTAGGTTCTGTTTTAATTTCGTTACTAGACAAACGCCTTTTATGACAGGATAGGGAGGAACACCTATAATACCATTATCAATAATATATCCTCTGAGGTTATTGCCGAAGGAGACATAACCTTCTTTCTTTATCGATAGCGTTGCAAATATGTTAGCATCACCAGTCATGTGTCATGAGCAACCACTATCGAGAATCTACTTGCTTCTAACATGAGAGGGTTGGTTACCTACAAAACGAGTTATAGATGTAACCCTTGGTACCCATTTCCTTGAGGGTCATACTGTATTAGTTTTTGGTACCCATGCATAAACATTCATATCTACTATTTTTCTTGTTATACAGAATCTAGATATGTCCTTTCTTACCACAGTAGTGACCTATAGCTGTGTGATTGATGTTGTTATGCCCCAGTCCTAAAATACGTAGGACTAGGAACACGTAAGCATGTCAGCCGTATGTATATGGCAACTCTAATATATGGATACCATAATACATACGTACGTTGTAATATGGATATAAACTCACATGTGGTATATATAGTGTCACAAGTCACAGATATACTAATCTCATCCACAGAACAAGTCACAAAAATAAAATAACTAAACTAGAATAATGAGTCTGAATAATCCAAAATAATAGTCGGGTGGAGACAAATTCACTACCAATGACTATATCAATACTAAAATAAGATAGAAGAGTAAATCTCCAATATAAATTAAGATGATGATAGAAGTGTATCAGCTAAGAAGATCCATCACTAGAGATAATCAATGATGCTCGGAAGGTAAGATCTCCTCGGAAGAGATAAGTGGTAAGTCCTGATCCATGCTCCTGCGAATAGTCATGAACATCTACACCTGGAAAGGGACCAGGTCCTCAGAGCGACGTAACAAGATACATATAAGTATGCCAATTTGAATACAATAAACATGCATAATAGGTAGAAAATATGTAAGTATGTTTTACAAGACAATCTATATGAAATGCATAATGAGGATAACTTTTTGACGTATGGACACGGGTAGGCTACTCTATCTAATCTTACAAGTCACACACACGTCAGGAATATCATCAGCCGACATACCGCGGGGGTAGCGACTCTCGTGACACCATCAATCGACATACCGCGGGGGTAGCGACCATCGGACATGACTACCATAGTGCGTTCTAGTTACTATGGTTCACCAGAGTGGTTAAAGCCCATACGCCTACTGATTGTCCTCTCATGATACTAAGTGTCATGTGTGTGTCAACATATCTAATATATAGTAATGACTGAAAAAACTACACATGCAATGAATATACATAAATGCAATGAATATACAAAAATATAATAAGCATGCAAAGTACTGTAAACAATTTGGCAAGGTATCTTGCCTGGTCTGAAAAATAATGAAGTGCCAACTCAAGGTGTTGTCTGATCTACCCGTCACATAAATTAAACAAGTTAGGTTACAAAGTGGGTGAATATGTTCCTCTATTTTAATCTATTTTAATTCTGAATAAAATAACCTAAAATAGTATTTTAATCTTATTATAATTTGATTTTATTAATAAACCCTAATTTTGGTCCCAAAAAAATTAACTTTACGAATTTGTGATCCGTGACACACAAATCGAGGCAATCCGTTGACCAAAAAATCAACTGACTCAAATCCTAGATTTGTGTATAAAATCCTATAGATTTTAGCACTACATGAACGCCAGAATTAACAGTTTTATAAAATCATAAGTCGGTAAAGAGTTATGGCCACAAGGGCGAATAGATGATAGTTTTTGGTGGTTTCCTATTTACGTCTATGTTGCACAAATTAACAGTAGATTAAACTTGCATGTTAAATTTTGAAAAAGTAATTTTATTTAATTTTATCATGTCAACTTTCTGAAACTTTAAACTGTTCGTAATTCCGAGTTCGGGATCTCCCGTAATCTCAAAAATACTAAAATACGTCTAATTATGTACAACTGACACTTTTAGAATTTTCTAAAAAAATAGGTTCATAAATTATTAAAATAATTTATATATTCATAAAACTAACCTTGATATAGTTCTAACAAAAAAAATTAGAGCGCGTTTGGAGTCCGGAGCTAGGAGATATCGTCTTTTTAAGTCGTCATAACTACTAGAAAATGAGGCTGAATTTATGACAAATTTTGACTCTTTTTAGACGAAAAAGAGAGAATTTTGGGGAAGAAAAATATGAAGGATGAGGTATTTATAATGGTGGACACTACTTAATTGAATATGATTAGGATTGGCTAATTTGGATATGATTAGGATCAGTTTAAATAATGATAGGATATGCATGAAGTTTCTTTCCTAGTAGGCTCAGGATTTGAATTAATTTAAAATAGGGCTTGAGTTTATCTCAATAATTTATAATCTTAAATAAAATTAAGGATAATTCAAATTATTTATATATAATCTTATTAATATCTATTGACACTAAATTATTATCTATCTAATATTAAGACTATATATATCTAAATAAATCCTAAATAATTTCAAAAATCTAAATAAATTTCTTAAAATTCTAAATAAATTACAGAAAAATATAATTAAATATTTTAACCTAAAATAAATATTTGGTAGGAACAATATGCAAGTATAGTCTCATAGTAAATTATGAAAGTCCTAAAAATTTAGGTTCCCTATGTTTTAATTACCTAAAAATTCTAGAAAAATCTCCAAAAATCTAAAATAGCCTAAAAATGATTCTAAATAAATATTTACATAAGTAAATATACTAAGAAATTTATTTTCTAATTAACTAAGAGAATACTCTAAAGTAATTTAATATCTATAATAAATATAATAATATAAAATATATACAAAATATCTATTTTTGGTGAGGGGGTTTACACCCCGAGCCATTCTTTTAGTGCCATTCACATTAGTGTCATTCTTTAGTGTTGTTCGATTTATTCATTCTTTTACTTGCAACTTACTTTTAAGTTTTCTTATCATCCTTGCAGCTCCCGGTATAGGAACTACCTTGGCAACCCAACGGTCCCGAAGCCGTTCCATATTATCTATTACTTGGCTCGGAATGACTATTTTGATAGTCTTTCTGCCTTAACTGAGTGAATCACAGATAGTGATGTACGAGTAATCATGGCATGCATATAAATGACAAGAATTAAATCGATGCAAAGAGTACAAACTACAAGTAAGCTAGCAAACATGCATTCATATGAACATAAGCATTTACTTTTGGCATGGTCTAGGGGTAAGCCTATGAGTGAAACTGTAAAGGAACATACCAAGCGACATATCTATGGGTGTGTAGTGTAAACAAGTTAAACAGTGTACTATGAAGAGTATAATATTCTACTCGAGGCATTGTGGGGTCTACTTGCACAAGGCAAAGGTAGCATGAGAGGGTCCATTTATAAGCAATATTTTATTTTTATGTTCTAACACAAGCAATACATGTTGGGATTATTCCCTTAGCTAGGTGCGTTGTATTCTTATTAGCATGCAAGGGGTGATTCACCTAGAGACTAGCATGTATCGTCTATATTTTAAGTGTGCTGGTTAAGCAAAGAAAAGTTTATCGTAGCCATCCACTTTAGCGATGATTCACCTCGGTCGAGCGATACTCCTAGCGAGCCTCTGAAAGCCTAAGCCGGAACTCCTGAAGGGCCAAGTCGGGAAATCATTTTTCCTCAAACGAGTCATCTCGCTGAGCAAAGTGGATTGGGACATTGCACTTTTGCTGTTTGAATCAGTTGTCCGCTTGAGCGGAACGGGTCGTTACATTATACACCACTCAGAAAAAGTCTTGTCCTCGAGACTTCCTGAGCGTAGGCCATTCTATCGCACTATCGAATCTATCCCAAGCATAGAAATCGGTACCACTAAATCTGATTTGTTCGAATGGATCTCTTACTCGTTCCTTATACTGTGTTGTATGTATGCTGGGTCGGTCTTATTGTGCCTTAGCGCGAAATATATTGCTTAATACGGGGTATATTTCAATCCATCGTGAATAATGATCTAGGGCAGAGGCAAACTTATACAAGTCGTTATACTTGTTCATGTGGATATTCACTTGCACTAGCATTCGAGATCAGTATATCGCGAGTCTGGATCGTGCACAAATTTGAAGTGCACCTCAAACATATGCACGCCAACCAACTCAGCGATAGAGAAGTCTTAGCACTTGAGTTTCACATCTCATTAAGTCTTGGATCGTGCATACATTCAAGGTGTTTCTCAAATATATGCATTCAACCAAACATAGAGATAGTAAAATCGGACAAGCTACTTGCAAAAATCTCAAGGTCTTATTTTATGAATCACAAGGATACTCCGACAGGGTCAATCAAATCCAAGTTATTTCCATTCCAACCAAATATTTGCACTATCATTAAGCACGATCTAACCGATTAACCGACTAGCATTCATCCGTTCGGGTCAAACATAACACACGTTAGTGTTCCAAGTCTAACCCTAAGTCTTGCTGCCCCAGTTCTGTAGCTTTATTCAAGCAATATACTTAAGTCGGCCATACAGGTCCTTTAACTCGGCACAGGATCGTCTGTCTAATTACTAGGTTAACTCACTAGGTCATAGGTACAAATTTAAGCACACGATTCATCGTACAAATTTATCGCACGATACTCACCCCAATTCCTAGGGTCAAACCATTGTTCATTTGCACGGTATATTCTACCCAAGCTCATTTTACTTAGATTTTTGAACATCGAGCACAAATCATCCTATTCTCAATAATACGTTCGTTTGTACAGGAGTTCGAGTCCGTTTAGTAAAATTTATGATATCTAAGTTGTAGGACAAGCCTAGTAATTTGTATAGTCTATCTCTCCAAACATGTTTTGATAGAATCCCTATCCATTCCAAGTCTAGACCACAAGACAAGATTCAGTTGTAAATCTTTTTTTATTATAACTCAAAGTCATCCAACCTGATTCATATATCCGTTTATGGAACGATCAAGCGTAATTTATTCTAGGTTCTAGGCTAACTTATCCATGAAACATTTATAATTCACTTGCATATCCAAATTTTTCTTATCGTATCAAACCAAAAGTCAAGACGATCCATAAGTTGTCACGCTTCGGTCTTCCACAAGTTTGATCACCCTCATCGGACGTGAGATCACCATGCCAACGCTCCCGCTGGATAATCGTTCTAACCTAGGCGTGACGCATGTACGGGCATAGAGTTATGCTCGCACAAGGCAAGAACGTTTGAATAATGTGGTTATCTTCGAAACGATCAAGACACCTCAATATTTCATCTTGCTTCTTCCAATTATATATATATTTATCCTCCAAGTCATATCCATTCATGCAGTGATTATAATTCATCTAGAAAAATTATCCAACTTCAATGTTACCGTTCGGTAAATCCATAGTCTACTTCTGACATTCCTCAAGAAACTAAGTTTCAATCATCCAAGCCAAAGTCTATCCACTTGATACGTTCCATTCATCGAGTTCGTTCGGAATAATCACCGAATATATTCTCGTGAGTTCGATCATCCCCGCAGTACGTGAAATCACCACGTCGGTGCTCCCGTAGGATAATCGCCCTCGTTGGGACTGATTTCGTAGGTTATTATTCTGAACTATATTTCAAGATCATTCTTTCAAACTCCAAGTCAAGTTCGTTATCGCTTATCTCTTTCATTGAACTATAATATTCTAACTTATATTAGAGCGATATTGTATTCAAGTTCAATTCGTTTGTTTCAATCCTAAATCGCTCGCACGATACTCCAAGTTTCCAATAAGTTTCCTAACTGAGATATCGATTTTCGTTTCCACGAATCCCAATTTGATATAAGCCTTATCATTTATTCAAGACAATCTCCAATCATTCAATCAGAATATCGTACGAGACCTATGAATTTGTTTGAATATTTCTAAATGATCCATACACCACTCAGACTTGAGTCACCCAATTAAATCCTCAATCGTGTTCGCATCAATTGCTAGAATATTCCCCAAGTTTATTTTTAGAATTCCTGCACGATACTTAGGTATCGCTTGATAATCTTAGCCTCGAATTTATCCCTGTTCATAGTCATCCAAGTAACCATATTCGATTTGTATCTTCTGTCACAAAATACTGTTCGAGCTATTTTTCAAAATCAAAGCATGATTCTCTATGTTTGCCTAAGCGATAATCTGACAATGTTCTATCGGTTGACATTCTAAGTCTGACTTATCTTATTCCTGAATAATATCTCATTCTCGTCTGCAACTAGCTTGAACCAAAGGGTCTTGGTGTGCGATACTCAACACAACTTAGCCGAAAGGCTGTGTGCATTGCTAACCGTTCGGGCAATATTATATTCTGTATACTAACCAGTTGGGTAATCACGTATAGGTATTCGGGTTCGCACCTAACATGCAAATTCTAGCACGAGTCTAATCCCATAAGTCTAGCACAGGTCATCACAAAGGCCTTCGTATCACAATTTCGTACAAGCAATCATATCATTCATATACAACTTTTTGAAAGTATTTAGACTTATTATTTGGAATATTTTGATGGGACATTGAAAGAGAGCATATGCACATAACCCATGAACGAGCTTTCAAAACTGAAAAAATTAAAACGAAGTCCAAAGACGTATAGCCCTGCTCTGATACCAATCTTTTACGCCCTGATCTCCCATAGGCAATCACCCATCCCCGCTAGGCAGGAATCACCCTCGCCAACGCTTCCGCAGGACGATCGCTTGACCCATCTGGGCGTGATGCCACCCGAGCGTAAGTCGCGTCCGTGTAAGGCCGTGGTTCATGCAGGCGGTAAGAGGTCTAAGCCACAGAGTCACGCAGATTGTCCGAGTGCAGCAGAATTTTAAATGCATAGGCAATTGATAACAAGTTAACAGAGTTTTCAAAAGCGGAAGCATTGAATAACACAAGTATAGAAGTAAAACAAACTCTTTATTGATATTGAACATGTGTTACAGGCGGCACTAGATCTAGATTATAAGTCGCTCAAGCCTCTCTCTGAAACAGTAAAAGTATGCCAAGTGGCTACATTTGTGGAATAATTTATAGGCGATGTTCCAAAATTATGTCTTATATATGTGCTTCTGTTCCGGACGCAATGCTCCAAGGGTCCAGAGTAAACTCCACACCTTAGCACGCACGAAGGAGGCATCCAGACCGAACGAGGTTCTCCACCCTGTAAGCAATCTGGTGGGTTATCAGTACATAAATGCACTGGTAGGGAGGCTACTCACCCGCTTTATAAATTCGAAGATGTTCAATAGGTTCCGTGCACCATCTCTTAGGTTATCGTTCTATTCTTGCCTTAGGATCAATTTTTTGGCAATATTGAATAGCCTATCTCGTGTGACAGTGCACCGTGCGATATAAGATTAATTCGATAAGACTTACTGTGGTGCCCCGTTCCCCCTATTCGGGGAGCGCGGCTAAGAAATACAAGACGGTATCATTCGATCGGGATAGATTAAAACAAGAACCCATTCTCTTTATAGATTTGCTTCTTCGGAATCGATTCCCATATTCAGTGGACCGTGCCCCCATGATCGACTTAGCGGCAGAGTCAGGAGGGACCTCTCCACTACATCTTTTGTTGCCTAGTTTTCACTGTCACTTTTTTGCTTTTGTGCTTTGAGTTGGTTTTTGGATTTGCTTGAGTTTTCTTGAACGGTTTTGACGGATTTCATTATTTTCGTTTATTGAACTTCACTTCAATTCTGAAATTGGAAAGAGAGGAAGAGGTATTGATCAACTGTTCGTGGCAAATACAGGTGAACAGACAGTAGGTGACGCGCGAGCGGAGTCCTGATGCACCTCTTTTCTTTCCTTCCCTAACCAACTTGTGAGTGACTTATAGTCGATTCAGTTGGCCCTTCTTCCAAGTCTTCACATCTAAAATCTTGTATTCGTGCTTGCCCCGATCAAACGATACCAAGTAATAACTAAAAGATGTCAAGATTAATATGGAATATACTTGGATAACTTATGCTTGTCAATCAAATTATGAATGGTTATCTTATTGTGTTCTAGTTTGTTTAGAATATTCTATACATGCTTCAAATTTAGTTAGAATGCATATTTCTTCTATAAATTATGCTAAGTATGGAACCCACCTTGTCAAGCAATAAATTGTTCAAGAAGACTATGCAAAATAAATCATACAATGCTACTTGTCTTGTACTCGTGTTGCCACAACTGCATGAAATGGTTAACTTCATATAGACATCGTTTGATCATGGACAACTTATACACAAGGCCTTTGGGTTCCTGCGGACGGTCGCTGGGGCACTGGCACCGATCCAATCCGGACGAAACTTTATGATAGTCTCATATTCCGGATGAGATTATGCAGTGCCTCCAGTGCTTCGTTGCATACCATCCTCGTCCATAGACTATACCGTCCATTATGGCATCAAGCTAGTGATCCCTACGTATATTTAAACCTAAAAAAGCTAACTTGTGTCTTTGTGGTAGGAAAGGACATGGTAAGTACTGTGCATGTGGTTCAGACGGACATGTAAAAGTCACCGAACGGTGACAAGTTCATTTACAGTAAATTTTATATACTGCTTGCTTGTAAAATAAACTAAGATAAGATAGAAAGAGCATAAATAATATACATACTTTATTTAAACAACGTGTTGATTGGTATAGTTGGATTAGCTTGCCTTCACCAGTACGTTTTGATGTACTGGCCCTCAATGAAACATGTTCCCCGCACTAAGGAGATTCGAGCGAGGAGCAGAAGTCATTCCCCAATCCAGTCCAGTTGTAGGCTCGTCTTGATCGTGCTACCTTTTAAAGCATTTGGAAGCAAGGAGCTAGCAACCTAAACTTGATGTAGCTCCGTGGGAAAGCTATCATCCTGCCTTGAGGTCTTTACATTTGAAGTTTTAGTAAAGAGATATAATATATAGGACAACTATCTTATTTTGTATCAATATTTTGTAAGCTCGTGCGGCAACCTTATGACTCGTTCAAGAGTTTGTAATAGATGTTCATTATCAATAAAAGAGAACTTTTTCATGTTTCAACTTGTGTTTCAATTTATCTGCGTACTCTGAATATGTGCTCGCTATGCAAAATACCTTAGCCTTGTGCGGTGCGCAACCTAGGCCCGCACGGTATCACACACGGGAAAAGACTATCGATTCCACGTAATCGGGGCTTGACATATTGGTATCAGAGCACAACTTCAAGTTCCTTTGACCCTCGTGTTTGAAAAGTTCCTTTAATGATCAAATTCCTGTGTAAACTCTTGAACTCGTTAGGACAAAGTAAGATACGTTCATGCAATGAGTCCATAATACATTATGATCCTGATGTAATTTATCTTCTTTTAAAGGAATGCACAAGCGCAATCATCAGTGCCAACACCTAGCGAGACACAAGCCCAAGAAAGCAGTTCCGGCACTTCGAAAAGTTCTCGGAGCCAGCGAGCTATGTCCCGTGTAGATCCCATTCTGCAGATGATGAGGATGTTAGAGGCTAACCAATAAAGAGAGGAGGCTCACTATGAACGGACCATGAAGCGAGCGGAAGAGAGACAAACCCAGTTTCAAGACAATATAGAAGCCCGGTTCTCAGTCCAACAAAAATAGGTTGATACCCTGTAGCAGATTGTTCAGATCTTGGCCTCCAACCAGTCCACAGTAATAGCAGCGACACTGGTGGAGCAATCTGCACTTGAAGTCGAGATACCTCAGACACCAAAGAAGAGGAATGTGACTGTCTTCAACTTTGGCGACTTCAAGAAAGTCTGTAACACGCCATTTAAAGGGACTGAGGATCCAATCATGGCTCTAGATTGGTTAGCCGAACTGGAAGACCACTTCAAACTCCTGGAGGTACCCGAGTAGAAATGTGTTGCGTGTGCCCAACTCCAGCTCCGTTTGAATGCGTACGACTGATGGGACGTGCATCGGAGATCTCTTCCCTTTGCTGATGATGAAGAGACAATCGCATGGTCTACTTTCTGTGGCACGTTTGAAGAGGAGTTCATACCCCCTCCCGTACATCGTCAGAAAGAGAACGAGTTCGTGCAACTATGTTAAAGTAGCATGACAGTTAAGCAGTATTTTGTCGAGTTTAACCGACTCACCAAATTTGTAAGCTCTTATTTACATGATATGGCGAGTCTTGCCCAATGATTTGAAAGCGGTCTGCGTCCTACCATCCATACGCACGTGATCGTTTCTCAGTATCAGACAATACAGGAAGTCCTGAATTATGCCCTCTCCTTCGAACCGCAGTATCCTCCTGTTGCTGTTGGTGCTGTGCACACTTCCAATCATAAATGCCATAGCAACAAGAAAGGAAACAATGCTGCAAAGAATCCAAACAACGACGGTCCAAAAAAGGAAATCCAGGGCAAACGTGTTCCTTCTGTGGAAAGCTATATCACATGGCCGAAAAATGTCGTCAAAAACTTGGGTTATGCCTCATTTGTGGTCATGCGAACCATGGAATCAGTGATTGCCCGTTGAGCTGCCACAATCGTCGCCCTCAACATCCGAATCCTGCCCTTGCACCCCAAGCTAAACGAGCTGCGCCTCAGCTAGAGCATCCCCAAGCTCAAGGTCGGGTCTACACTATGACATGGGAGGAAGCTCTGGCCTCAGACACCGTTGTGTCAGGTACATTGCTTTTTAATAACATACCTGCAAGTGTGCTATTTGATTCTGGTATAACGCATAGTTTTATATCCATAAATTTTGCTATGGAAAATAATATAAAAATGACTCTGTTGTATCTAGACGTTAGTGTTAATACCCCGTCAGGCATGAAAATACCTGTACGTTCAGTATGCCAAGGTGGTTATGTCTGTATTGAAGGAAGGAAGCTATCGCTAGATATTTTAGTTCTAGATGTTCGGGGCTATGATATCATTTTGGGAATGGATTGGCTCGGTGCCTGCTCGACAACTATCGAATGTGCAGAGAAACGAGTCATCTTTTACCTGCCTGGAGAAGCTTAATTCTGCTACACGAGTAGTCCAGCAACTGATGCATCCAGGGCTTGCATGGTGATTTTAGCGATATCTGCTTGATGCTACACTCAGGCTGTGAGGGATACCTAGCGTCAGTTCGGGACACATGGCTGGATTACGCAAACGTTGAGTCTTTTTCCATTGAGGCGGAGTTCCCTGATGTATTTCCGAGTGAACTACCCAGCATGCCACCTGATCAAGAGATTGAGTTCACCATCGACACATTCCCGAATACTCAGTCGATTTCTAAGCCTCCGTACAGAATGACCCCTGCTGAACTGAAGGAGTTAAAGTGCCAACTGCAAGAGTTACTGGATCGTGGGTTCATCCGTCCGAGCGTGTCTCCTTAGGGTGCGCCTGTGCTTTTCGTGAAGAAGAAAGACGGAATGCTATACCTCTGCATCAATTATCGGGACCTAAATAAGGTCACCATCAGGAACAAGTATCCTCTGCCAAGTATAGATGACCTCTTTGATCAGCTGTAAGGGGCAACGCTATTCTCAAAAATTGATTTTTGCTCGGGCTACCACCAGCTGAAGATTAAGCCAAAAGACATGCCCAAGATTGCATTCCGAATCCGTTATGGGTACTACGAGTTTTTTGTCATATTGTTTGGTCTGATGAATGCCCCTATTGCCTTTATGGATTTGATGAATCGAGTGTTCCGACCCTTCCTTGATAAATTTGTGGTCATTTTTATAGACAATATCTTAGTGTACTCGAAGAATAGGGATGAACATGCAGAACACCTGCGGATGGTGCTTCAAACCCTTTGAGACAACAAGTTGTATGCCAAACTTAGTAAATACGAGTTCTGGTTGGACAGCATATCCTTTTTAGGGCACATTATCTCTGCAACGGGCATCTCAGTTGACCCAAAGAAAATAGAAGCCATTGTGCAGTGGAAACGGCCGGAGTCAGCTAGCGGTATACGGAGTTTCCTTGGTCTGGCGGACTACTACCGGAGATTTATTAAAGATTTTGCTAAAATTGCATCGCCTCTAACTCAACTCACTCGGAAAGGAGTAAAGTTTACTTGGACGGATGACTGTGAAGCTTCGTTTATGGAGTTAAAGCAGCGCCTCATCTCTGCACCAATTCTTACCCTTCCAGACGGACCAGATGACTTCAAAATATATAGTGACGCCTCAGGTAAGGGATTGGGATGTATCCTTATGCAACGGAACAAAGTGATAGCCTTCATGTCGAGGCAGCTAAAGCATCACGAGAATAATTATCCAACCCATGATTTAGAACTTGTCGCGGTGGTGTTTGCGCTGAAGCTGTGGTGCCACTACCTTTACGGTGTATCATACGAGATCTAGACAGATCATAAGAGCCTAAAATATCTATATACACAAAAGGATTTGAATCTTCGTCAACGGCGCTGGCTTGAACTCCTTAGCGACTTTGACCTGATGATCAGATACACGCCTGGCAAGGGAAATATTATAGTTGATGCATTGAGTCGAGTGTTCGTTGGGAGTTTGGCTATTGATGACAAGCTGCGTCAAGATCTGTAAGCTTTGGATATTATACTTATAATCAGATACAAAAAGGGGGCGCAAGTGGCTCAATTGCACCTTGAACCTGACATGTTAGAAAAGGTCAAGATCGCTCAGAAGGATGACATGTTCCTGCAAAAGATGCAAGGTCTTATTTTTGCAGGAAAGGCAACCGACTTTACGGTAGGCACGGACGGGATGATCCGAATGAAGAAAAGATTATGCGTTCCAAACGATGCAGTCCTCAGAAAAAAGATACTCATGGAAGCTCATTATGCTAGTTATACTTCTCATCCGGGTAGCACAAAGATGTATCGAGATCTCCGTACGAGATTTTGGTGGCACGGCATAAAATAAGATATAGCATTGTTCGTGTCATATTGCAGGGCTTGTCAGAGAGTAAAGGTCGTGCACCAGAAGTCGGGCGAAGAGATGCAGAACCTCGCTATTCCAGAGTGGAAATGGGAACATATAACAATAGATTTTATTGTTGGCTTGCCAAAGACGCAACGGGAGAATAATACCGTCTGGGTTATCGTCGATCGACTCACCCTTCCTTTAGCTACTCAGATGTTTCAGTTCGCAGCTCACTTTCTGCCTATCAAAAGTACTTGGAGTACCGATCGCTTGGCTCAGATCTATCTCAACAAAATCGTTCGGCTCCATGGCGTTCCCGTATCCATTGTCTCCGATAGAGATGGTCGATTCATATCGTATTTCTGGGAAAGCCTACAGTCAGCAATGGAGACGAAGTTGAAGTTCAGCTCCACCTACCATCCATAGAAAGACGGTCAAACAGAACGTGTTAACCAGATCCTCGAAGATATGCTACGACTCTGCGCCTTGGACTTGAAGACAAGTTAGGACATGCATCTACTGTTAGCCGAATTTGCATACAATAATAGCTTTCAATCCAGCATTCAGATGGCATGGTATGAGGCGTTGTATGAGGCATTTTATGGGAAGAAGGGCAGATCCCTGATCTATTGGGATAAAGTCGATGAACGACAAATTCTTGGCCCGGATCTCATGGAGCAAACTGTCCAAAAGATTCGTTTGATTTGGAAACGGCTAAAGGTAACTCAGAGTCGCCAAAAGAGCTACGCAGACACGCATCGACGTCCACTTGAATTCCTTGAAGGCGATCGGGTGTTTCTCAAAGTCTCGCCCATGCGAGGAGTCACCAGATTTGGAGCAAAGGGGAAGCTAAGTCCGAGATTTGTTGGTCCGTTCGAAATACTAAAGTGAGTCACCTCAGTTGTATATCAGATTGTCCTACCACCATCACTGTCTGAAATGCATGATATCTTTTATGTTTTACAGCTTAGGAAGTATGTGTACGACCCGAGTCATATGGTAGATCTTGATCGGAACTTGCGAGTTCGGGACAATTTCTGAATTTTTAGAAATAGAATTTTTTTCTGTTTTTGTGTCGCGATTTGCGACCGACACAGGATGCGATACCCCGAACAAAATTATACGGATTTCGAGAGGGTCACGAGGTCTACGCGTCACGGCAAACAATTCGAAAAATGAGGCACCGAGGAGAGAGAGAATCTCACCTAAACAGGGGTAGGTAACGACTAAAATTGTGCTTGCACGATGCGGCACGACGTGGCACGGCGGCACTGTTATAGCTGTTGGAGGCCGTGCTCGTCGGTGGCAAGGTCGGAGTCGGCCGGAGGGGAGCTCGATGGAGACGTCACTGGGGCTGGGCTAGCAGAGGAACGGGCGGAGAGGCGGTGGCTGGTGATGGCGGCTCAGGTCGACGGTGTTGGAGACGTGGCAGAGGCAGCATCGGGGTCACGGCGGGGTTCGACGGAGGGGAGCTCATGGAGGGTCAAGGTCGGGTAGCCGGGAGCTAGGGGTCAGGTGAGGTGGTGGTGGCAGCGTTGGGTGATGGCGGAGGGGGTTTGTCGAAGGGGTTTATATAGGAGAAGGAGGGGGAGGCGGTGGAGCGGGAAGGCCGGAGTGGGGGAAAATGTAGGCGGGGTCGTGGGCGGTTGGCCGCGTGCGGGGCGGCAGAGTCGGGGGCGGGGTGGTCGTGCCGGCGGAGGGAGCGGGGGATCGTGGGGGAGAGGAGAGTGGGGTTTGGAGTCAGGTTGGGTTCGGGTCGGGTTGGGTTGGGTAGGACCCGACCCGTTAGGTTTGGGTCCAGTTTAACGGGGTTGGGTTGGGTTGGGTTCGGTTTGGGTTGGTCCGGTTCAGTCCAGTTCAACCCGGTTCAAGCTGGTTTAATTAAAATATGATTTTTTAGCTATTTAAAAAAAAGTTTTTGAGCCCAATAAATTCCAGAAAAATTACACAACATCCAATAATTAATAATACACCCAAAAGTATAATTTTTGTAATATTTTAATACTTAATTTAATCCATAAAAATATTAATCCATGAAGGAAATTTTTAATAATTAATTAAAAATTATCGAAAAATCCAAAAATTTATTTTTTTAAAATTCGAAAAAATTTGGTGTTACAATCTACCCACGTTAAAAGAATTACGTCATCGCAATTAAGAAAATAACCGACAGCAAAGATGACGCGGTTGCAAGACATATTGGTTGAAGCACGACACAAGGAGTAAGAAAACATGAACAAGGAAAGATCGAGGGTGAGGGTTAAGCAGAACACATAGGAAAGGAAAAACTTTTCCCTAGGCATTGAAAGAGAAGAAATTCAAGAGTAATGGAATCTGGTTAGAGCAAGGATCAACTACCACTTATGAGAAACTTTGGTATCAAATACCAACAAGTTAAAAATACTAGGTTCAAGGCTAAAGACATGAACTAACAGGCACGTGCTAAAGCATTACTAGGAATAGATATCTATGAATAAATTAAATCTTACGCGCATTCACTACTCCACGAGTCTGTGCATCCTCCATTGTCATCGCATAAGCTTGTCCTCGTCCTTGTGGTGGTGTCCTCTGCTGTTGCTGGGCCTGCTGGAAGAGTACTGATCTGCTTGATTACTTTGTTGAGATGATTGTCCTCCACCAACTGGTGTTACTTTATCGTCGTAGGTGACAACTGCAACTTATGGTATTCCTGCGGAAGTCTCGTTGCTTGCTTGTGAATCCGTTACTCTACATCCAAAATAAACTATAAAAGGCGCACAGAGGAATCAAGGCAGGATGCAAGTCAAGAAATTTCGAATCTGATAGAGATCAATGACGATTCAAGCAAGTGGATAAGATCCTATAACTTATCATATCTTTATCGCAGGCTTGCTCGGTCCTTTAGTTGAAACCGGAATAATTTAGTCGTAGACCTGCATGGGCCACCACAAAAACTATGTCACGCCCCAGTCCCAAAATACCGTGGGACTAGCCATGTAGCAATGGCCAGCAGCACACACCAATGGGCAACCCAATTTAATGGACCCATTAGAGTGTACTTAAGCTATAAAACAACAGTAAAGGTCTACGATACAAGTCACAGTCTAATTCTAATCTCATCCACATAAGGTAATCACAGATCAAATGCCAGAATAATCGAAATAAAATATAATCTAACAAGTCTCAATAAAAAGTGTATCGGGGAACAACCCGAGAATAAGTTTAATACAATAATCCAAGAGACAGGAAATAAAGTAACTAGAAATAGAAATAATTGAGTATATAAAGCAAATACTCAGGAAAAATCTCCTGGCACGACCTCGTCCTCTAGTTCAGGTACTGATCTAATGTATGCTCCTGTCCCGTACACCTCGGGATAGATCTCCTCTGCTAAACCTGGAGATAAAATCCGGATCCAGGTCCTCAGGGGACATAGCAAGGTACAAGAATAACTCAAGCCAAATAATGCAGTGCAGTAATAAATGAATCAATAGGGTAAACTATGTAACCAGCTATGTGATATGCAAGTGAGAGCATTAATCATACTCAGGCTGAGACTACTATAGGCTCTGTGTCGGGGAAACCCATAGCATCATTTTCTCGAAGGGCCAGTACATGTGCCAAAGCTTTGTGTCAGAGTCTAAGGCACCTCCAGATAACTATATATATATATATATATATATATATATATATATATATATATATATATATATATATATATATATATATATAATTTAATCAGCCTTTAGTATGGTAAGTCTCTCCCCACCCAATGTAATCACACGTCTCATGTCCATGATGTCTCATGTCCATGTCACGCAAGATCATGACCTCTAACTGATGCAGCAAGTCATAATGATAGCTAAGAATATGCAATAAAGTCTATGTCACGAATCCTGTAACCTATACAGAATCACCATGAATGACTCAGGAAGATTCTGTCTCATGAATAGTTCAAGTGTCCTATGGTATGACGTACTTGATAATGCAAGCATGAAGATATATATATAGGGTCGCGATATCAATCTCTAGTGACGTTACACGACTCCGCGTACGGCGTCGACACCCGAATGTTATTCAGACGCTAAGCAATATCACACGGTCCTAGGTTGAACATTTATATCAAGAGTATATATATATATGTACAAAGAACTCAAATAAATACTATAACAGGAATCACTGTAAGTTGGCAAGGTACACTTGCCTGGTGTTTGGTTTTCAACTGCTGCTTTGGTATCAGCGGGATTTGCAGGTACTCCTCCGGTTGCTGAAATAAATACTACCATCATGCTCAGAAGATATCAAATAGCTAGAATTGTCTGTCCATAATTCCAATTTAGACACAGGAGTAAAATTGACAGTTTTTGGTCAAAGCGGGATCCACATGTGGCCCACTTTGCACCAAAAAATATGCTAGAGATAATATTCTCTAAATTTGTCAAACTTAGTGTCTACAAGTCCAGAACGATGATACAAACCCAACGAAATATCCAAAACTGGATTCCGATGAGCCGATCACAAAATTGCCCGTTCAAGTTGAGCCGTAGGGCCCACGATACTGGATTTTGTCAACGTTCTTAGAATCGAACCAAACTTGGGTCACAGGACCAGCATATTGCTATGAGTCTGATGGTGCAAGTTTTATTTCGAAATGACGAGCGTACATGAAGTTACAAAGAGTTTCAAAATAGGGCCGATACGGGACGTTGTCGGCGGATACGCGTTGATTTCGGTGTGCACGCACATCCAAATCAACTTTCGCGAAATCCTACACTTTCGTATTGATAGTGCGCACCTTTTGGTGAAGTTCACACACGACCAAGTTGTCTCGTTTAGCGGGGCGCACCCAGTTCCGAAAAAAATTAGGGTTTTTAAATACCAAGTTTTTTGTCATTTTTACCCTCGAATAAATCACAATCTACAACACCATAAATTAAACTACTTACAGGGTTTAAAACTTGGTTATAAGGTCTAAATTATTGTTCAAGCCAATTTTGAAAACATTTAACAGGTTGGTCGCAAAACGATCGTGAACTTGCGAGTTCGGGACGATTTCTGAATTTTTAGAAATGGGGTTTTTTTTTCTGTTTTTGCGTCGCGATTTGCGATCGACACAGAACGCGATACCTCGAACGAATTACACGGGTTTTGAGAGGGTCACGAGGTCTACGCATCACAGCAGACAGTTCAGAAAACGAGGTTTGGGTTGGTCCGATTCAGTCCGGTTCAACCCGGTTCAAGCTGGTTTAATTAAAATGGAGGTTTTTAACTATTTAAAAAATAGTTTTTGAGCCCAATAAATTCCAAAAAAATTACACAACATCCAATAATTAATAATACACCCAAAAATATATTTTTTATAATATTTTAATACTTTATTTATTCCATAAAAATATTAATCCATGAAGGACATTTTTAATAATTAATTAAAAATCACCGTAAAATCCAGAAATTTATTTTTTTTAAAATTTGAAAAAAAATCGGGTGTTACAAAATATAACAGTATTTTTTGAAGAGATTGTAAATATCTCCTAAAGAAATTAAAAATATCTCCTGGAGAGATTGGAAAAGATATAAATCTCCAGAAAAAATCTCATATAATCTTCAGAAGAGATAATAATATCCAGAATAGATAAATCTCTAGAAGAGATCTCCTATAATCTTCCGAAAAGATAATCTATCATAAAGATAAATCTCCTGAAGAGATCTCCCGAAGAGAAGATCTCTTAAAGAAATTTAATATGAGTAATAATCATTTACTCGTATACCTATAATGGCCAGATCGATGGGATCCATGACGACCTAAAGAATGAAAGAACATGTTATGGGTCCTGAAGTACCATATTTAAAGAAGATAAATACAAATTATTTATTGTCATTCACTCAAGCATAATATAAATATATTTATGTGAACCTACTGATATGCACCTACACAAAGACACTAGAATGACATAAGGCACATAAATCATTCTTGATTTAATTCGTATGAATGTTTTGATCTTATGAGATATGCAGATGTATGATATTTATCTGATCCTCCATTAAGGGGATAACATAAACAAGGTATATTTTATAAACAATATTACATATATTTCGAAGAGAAATAAAGCAAATTACTACCGCAACCTCACCAAATCATTCTTACACTTAATGAATCAAATAGAGAATATGCGATAGTTTAACAAGAGTTGTACGCTTCCAGGAATACCAAATAAGCCTACAACTCTTATAAGGATGTGAGGATAATGTATATAAATGTATAGGTAAAGAAAGTATCTGGGTGAGATTTTATATTCAATTGTATTGGGGGTTGGATTTTTTATTTGAATTGATGTAAGAACAAGAATGTAATATCTTTTTGAGGAAGAGCATCATGAAGATGCTATTGGAGACATCTTAAAGCATGTCTTGTGCATTGTATCATTTTCCTTGATGAAGTTTTTTCCTACTAGGTTTTTCCTTCGAAAGATTTTTAACGAGACAGTGTAAGTCGCACCCACTTGGATTTCTGAATAATCACATTCTTGAAGATTCATATTCCAAAAGAATATGATTTTACTCTTTTCTTTTACTATATATTTTTTCTAAATATGATTTTTTTTTCTATAGAAAATATTTTAATGAACCAATAATTAAAGCAGACATCCAAGAAAGAGTGTTGATTTAGGATAAATTCAAACATGGATGTCCTTATCCCTGTCTATAACCACCTCTATCATAATATATATTATTAATGAGAAAGAGAGACATCAGCAAACATATAACATCCGAATATTCTCAGTACAATAAGCATAGACGACCGATCGACTAGGTATGATACCCCTAAAAGCTTTGTATCATATGGTTTCATGACCATCAAGCTTTCTTCACCAGGGAGACGAACAGAGCCATGAGCATGTGAACCTCTCTCTTCGACAGCTTGTCCTCGAACTTCTCGAACAACCTAGCCATCACCGCGTCCCCAAAGTGGGTCGCGAGCACTGGCTCGAGCACGGCCCTGAAGCAGTTGGCCATCGTCTTGTGGTCGATGCTACTGCAGTGCTCATCTCTATCAAATTTCGTCGCTTCGTGCACCTCTTCGAGCCGAACGGCTTCAAAGGAACCTTCGGCCCCGACTATGTCCTCCACTTCTCCCAGGTACGGCTCGTAGTATGGGAGGTTGAACGAGGCCAGCTTCTCTTCTTCAGCTGCCCCCTCGGCTATCATCTCCCTGAGAGAAGACGAGAGGTCATCCAGTATCGCTGAGTAGTTCTCTTCCGCGAAGGGGTCGCTCGTTCGCCTACCGAGAAGTGTTAGGATCACGCGGCCTCCGGGGACGATCTCCTGTGATCTCGAATTGAGGAAGGACGTGAAATCCTTTCGAAATTGTTCCGAATATGCATCAAAGATTGCTGGTTTGCTGGTCTTCCCCAGTGCTAGCTCGCCCTTGTTAAGATACCCCAATTCCTCCACCAGCCTCGGAGGAGTCTAAGCAACACATAAATATATGTTTGGTAAAAACTATTCTATACCGACCGACTGTTTTTTTGAAACAATAATAACTTATGAACAACACATAAATATGTTTGGTAAAAACTATTCCGTACCAACCGACTATTTTTTTTAAACAACAATAACTTATGCCTCCCTATTGGATTCCTCGGACGCAATGTCAGCGAGGGCCATGTTAGCGGGAGCCAATGCCCCCAGGAGGCAAGAAGTAGGATTCTTTTTGAAAAGTCGATAAATTCGCTTTCAAAAACTGTTTTAAGTCTATAATGCACTTTTACTAATAAAATGTTAACAACCTTGAGTACTAGATTGCACCCTTATATTATAGTGTTGCACGTTTAATAAATTAACATATCAATTTTTTTTTTTTTTTTGCTTTTAGAAAAAATACAACTATATATTACAGCTAAAACTCTTTAAATATAAATATATTGACGTATAACTTTCACAAACGAAAATTCTAATTAATGTTTGGTTTTGATAGAAACAAAAACATATCTTGTATCAATAATGCTTGTCGAACCAAGCGATGGGGGCTGACGTGACGGTGCCTCCTATTGGAGGAGGGGTGCAGCCGGTGTTAGCAGGGAGGGCTTCTCCAATGGGAGGCCGCCACGACAATTTCGAACTGACGTGCGGTCCCGCCGTTTGGTCCGCCAACCATTTTTTATTTTTTATGTAATTTTCTCACAAACAAAAAATGTAATAAATGTTTGATTTTGATGGACGCTTTCTAAGTGTTTTAGAAACCGAAATAGAGTAGTATAGACTTTTTTTTTTAATTTAATGTAAATAATGTTTTGTAATTTTTACTTAGTTAATTCTGTGTTTCTGACACTTCTAGATAAATGGTACTGTGCCTCCTGCACCCCTTAATAAATTGCTTTATTTAAAAAAATTATAATAATTTTTTAAATTATTTACTTACTGCAACACATTGACACTATATATATATATATATATATATATATATATATATATATATATATATATACACACACGTGCTAAAAAATTATTCAATTTTAGTCGTGACAATTTCTGTTTTGTTGGAAATACCACAATCTACTCTGCTCTCACTTTATCCTCTTAATTTTTGTCACTAAATACAACTCTCTCTCTCTCTCTCTCTCTCTCTCTCTCTATATATATATATATATATATATATATATAAACTAAATAGAGTAATATAGGTTTGTTTCAATTTAATGTGAAAATGTTTTATATTTAAATATATATTAAAATTTAAGAAATTTTTATCCTCCAAAATTTTGTAATTTTATTTGCTTATTGTTGCCCTTAAGAAAATAGGATATTTTGGGAATCAATTAATAATATATATACTTCCTAGGGAAGCATATATGCAACCATTTGCTAGAGAAGTATTTAACGAGGATTTGTGATTACCATATATGTAGGGATTGTTTGGTTGGCTTTATCCAGGTAGTCTACTGCATGCTACGTAAAGGCATGCCCAAGAGGAAGCTGATAATGGACCTGCACCTCCTCCAGTTTGACTGACGCCACTCACAAAAATTAGATTGGGTGCCACTGACGTCAAACTCAATTTTTCTGAGTTTGGTTGCACTGACGTCCCAATCCTTCATTTATAATTTTAAATTTATAAAAATAGTTTATGATGGTAAGATAATTACCTTTAAAAGGTAAAATAGAAAGTCGGTCCTATACATCAAGAATGATCGTTGGGGAGTGTCATGTACCTGAGAGAGCCAGTGAAGGCTATTGAGGCAGGAGAGGAAATGCAGGGCGTTGTCGGGGAAGAGCCTGTCGTAGAACGATCCGGCAGTCATCAACACGAAGCACGGTCCGAAACCTTCACCCTTCTCCTCCTTGAGCCTCTCATAGAACGACGGTATCTTACCAAAGATGGTATTGAAGTCGTTTCCGGGGAGGTCATTCAGGAACACCTGGAACTGGGGTGAACCCTGCAGGCCCAGCTTCCGGCAGCTCTCCTGCACCGCGTCTAGGATCAGCGCGGTCGGCAACAGCGAGTTCGGTCCCGAAGAGCACCCCAGGTCCGCGATGCGCACGCAGCTTGGTGCCTTGCTGGTGCTCGAGAACAATTCCATCGCTGCTGCTTCTATCAATGGCTTTGTTTTCAGTATCACTGACCTCTGCATACATACATATGTACATATTCAACCATAAGGATCATATCAGCATCCAAGGGCAGAATCAGAAATTCGATTTCCGATAGACTAGAATAACTATACTAGTCACTCATATATATATATATATATATATATATATATATATATATATATATATATATATATATATAAATTTAAGGCAGACTGGATTCCACCCTAACAGTTCCGCCCTTGTCAGCACCCTTCGTGCAGGAATTAGAAAATTGATGCATATATATATATATATATATACATATATATATATATATATATATATATATATATATAAAAGAGAGAGATATAGAAACAAACTTGGGGGAGCGAGTTACGAGCATAGCTGGTCTCTCCTTCGCCTCCGTTCATGTGAAGAACTTGTTTCACATCCATCACTTTTGATTCTGCATCACACCAAGAAAAACATTTTTCATGTCGTAACTAAGGATGTTATTATGAACTGTTCTTGACGTAAAGCAAAAACTAACACTTGATTCTTACTAATGTGCATGCACTTATTGTAAATCTTGAATTTCTAAATCTAATTTACAAATATTAGTATATATGTACTTACGTTACACACGTATTTCATATATTATTATTAGAAAAGATAAAAAATAAGTGTTTTAATTATTCTATTTTTTATTAAAACAATTTAGTAAGACTAAAAAATTATTTCTATTAATTTAATAAATAATATTAATTGATAAATATATATAAGGATATATTTGAAAAGAGACGTTTTATGCTGAAGCTAGGTTAAATTTGGAAAGAGAAGATTTACAGTAAAAACTAAACTTTTCACGTTATATAGTAGTATAGAAAATACATATTTGAGTGAGCACTATATTATTATTATTATTATTATTATTATTATTATTATTTACAAACTAATTTCAACTAAACTACACATGACGAGACATAGAAAAGATTTTGCTCTGTAGGGTGTTTGTTTATACCCAAGCTATCTGTAGACTGTTTGTCTTCAATTATTGTTCTCTATATATATAATATCTATGTTTTATATGTAATGAAACTCTATGTGTACTTATGGAGAGAAATGCTTCATGTATATATCCATTCACCAACCATTGGATCATATTTGCGTATCATACGTACCGTAGCTTGTGTTCATTCGTGGATGAACAACGTATCCATTGATCATTGTGTCTATATTTCTTCGGAGTTGATACAATGTATGTTTTACTTTAGTATTATTGTAGTTTCAACCAACATATATTCATTGTAATTCTAAATCTCTTTGATTTTTCGAAAATGAAACTATTTGTCCCCTCTTAGTACGTACTTATTTGGTTATATGCATGGACCTTGATGAAGTTAATAAATTCGCTAAACTTGGACAAAAATGAGTTGGTCTTGTGAATTTGGATTTTAGACAATTAATAGGGTTCATTTAAGTGAGAATACTTGTAAAAACACGCTTGGTACTTGTGAATTTGAACTATGTTAGGCAAGAATTTTAATGGATTTTTTATCAATATTTTTGTTTTTTTTGTTTTGAGACGATCATCTCTCTAATATTTGTAACATCAGTCACCATTGACAAAAGGTATCACTAACATTCACTGAAGTAGTTCAATTTTTAGTTTTTGCAGAAAAATGGATTGTGATTACTTAATTAGCGATTAATTTACATTTCAAGTAGAGAAATTCACATGTTGCATTTTGCTTGGTTGAGTACTTGATGGTGGCTAAAACTTGCTACAAAAAATTAAAAAAATACTTAGGATCTGTTTGTTTCATAGTTTAAAAACAGTTTTCTCCATATATACATATTAAAACTAAACAAAGTAAAAAATTCACATGTTACAGTTTTGAGATCCAAACATTCATTATGTATATATGGAGACTCAAACATTAATTATGGAATTTTTATGAGACTCAAAATCTAAATATTTCAATATTTTATCAAACAAAATTTTTAAAAAAAAAATTCAGAAAACTAATTTCCAGATCAAAGTAACCAAACGCAAAACCAATATTTCTGCACTCAGAAAATAACATTATAATTTACTTTCAAAAAATTATTTTCAGAATAAAATTTTAAAAAGTCAATCAAAACGACCCTTAAGCTTCGGTTGCCGAATACTCTAGAAGTAAGAACGGAGTTAGAAAATTAGGTTGAGGAGGAACATGAAAAAAAAGGATTATAAATTGCTAATTATGTATATCGAATTTTAAAGGTATACAATCAATATGTCAGTAGAAAGAAAACTACTCATTGACGGTTTTAAATTAAAAAAATAAAAAAAAATACAAAGCTATAAAAATATCTGTATTATATGTAGTATAAAATTTAATTTGATTAAATTTTTAATTAAAATTTGTTAAAATAAAAATATTTACTATATTTCAAACAATAATTTTTAAATTTTATCGTTAACCTTTCGATTTGAGATTAAAAAAATGGACAAAACAGGTTAAAATTTTCTCACTTAGTCCTGTATAACTTTTCAACCTAAACTATTACTCTCAAAACAAACAGTTTTTTTTTTACTCATTAATTAAATCTCCTCACTCAAGTCTCTTCATTCTTGATCTAGCAGGCAATTGGAAGACTACTATTGGACGAAAACATAAAAAAATGTACTTGATTAGTATCCAACTGTGCAAGGGATGGTTGTCTGGCATTAGAAAAACAACAAAATAACACAAGAATTACTGAATTAGTAGTTATTGCCATATTAAATTAAATTATCATAAAATGAAGAAGCAAGAGGGACGAATAATTGACACACAAGAACAAAGTTCAAGATCTCACAGAGAGGAAAAAAGCAGCATCAAAAGTTCCCAACTAACCTTGGGAATTATTATTTTTCCTCCTCTTCTCACTCTGTTTCTAATTTCTCCACCCACTCTCTGCTCATTTTATATTGAGATTCTCTCTCCAACCTCTCTCCTAATTTATCTCCAAAAGAAGCCAAAAAAAATAATACACTTAACAATACACAACAATAAATGCAAATATATAAAACTTGGTTTGGATCATTTCTACAATCTATACATAACAAAATAAGAAAAAAATGGTTGTAAAGTTTCCAAGAATCCATACCTTTAAAAGTTTGTTATAACAAATTACTGATAGTAATTCCTACTTCAGACCAACTTTAATCCAAGTGTTAAGAAATAAAAATAGAAAAGCTTTTGAGTTTGGGGCTCAAAGTAAACATATTCCTTGGATGCTTATATCACTCTCATGGGAGATTTGGTATGCAAACTAATATATATCTGGGAATTCTATATTCCTAGTAAATTTGTTTTAACATTTTTTCGGATATTTTTTATTAATGCATTTGGTACATAATATAATATTCTCTGATATATATAATTCATTTTTGGGTATATAGAATGCATGTGTTTGGCAACATAATTAAATTCCTAGGAATATAATATTCTCTATTTTTATTGTAATTGTTTCTTGTTGCCAATTACACTACATAATTAAATTCCTAGGAATATAATATTCTCTATTTTTTATTATAATTGTTTCTTGTTGCCAATTACACTACATAATTAAATTCCTAGGAATATAATATTCTCTATTTATTATTATAATTGTTTCTTGTTGCCAATTACACTATCTTTACTCTTATAACGATGCTTCAAAACGACTCAAAAGTGAGCGTCTAAGTTTGTAGAAAAAAATTTAATTTGTTATAAATAAACATAATGGAAAATCAAACTTGACCAATAAAAAAGAATGACTGGCACTTTAACCACATGAGTTAGAAGAGCTCTTTGATTATAATTATATAATATTATATAGTTAAATAATTAGTTAAAATTTATTTAATTTTTAATTACGTGAGGATATACGTACAGCTTAGACGGCTAGTCTTTTCAAGACTTTTTTATAAAGAGTAAAAGTATATCCATAATAAATTATAATTAAAATATGTCACGCTCCAGTCCCAAAATACGTAGGACCAGGAATACGTAACATGCCAGCTACGCATTCGACCAGACTCTGGTCCGATTCGAATACGTATAAGCTGTAATAAAAGGGTCACTATCTATATAATCAAGTGAATATAAATATCTATGCCTCAATCCACAATGAACAGAATATACAAGAATGAGCTACATGTGCTAAAGTCGGCCGCCAGTAACCCATAAGCTCGAATAGACTTGAAAATGAATGTGAGTCTATAAAACTAGGCTATATCAGCAGATGAATAAACAATATGAATAATAATCAATATTCCGAAAGAAAAGATGTAAGTACCTGGCACCAAATTCCTGCATGACAAAGCAACACACATCAGCAACTCCAAACCTGCTCCACAGCGGTCTATGCTGCAAAACTGGCAAGGGACCAGGTCCTCAGAGGGACGTAACAATGTATAGAAGATACAAGCCAAAATGCAGTGTAATAGTAAATGAAATAAGTAGGGTAAACTATATAACCATCTATGTGAAATGCAATTTGAGAGCATCACTAAACTCAGGCTGAGACCACTACAAGCTCTGTGTCGGGGAGCCGGTGGCAGTAATATAACTAGTAGAGTGCCTAGCTCTGATATAGAGTCTGAGGCCTCACAATAAATATAACACTAGTAGAGTGCCTAGCTCTGATATAGAGTCTAAGGCCTCACCATAAATATAACACTAGTAGAGTGTCTAGCTCTGATATAGAGTCTAAGCCTCACCATAAATAATATATATAAATCAGCCTATAGCCTGTGTGTCTCTCCCCACCCAATGTAATCACACGTCTCATGTCCATGACACGCAAGATCATAGCTAATGAAACAAGTCATCTAATATCTATGAATATAATGTCTATGTCAATCCTGCATCCTACACAGAATCACCATGAATATCTCAAGAAGATTATGTCTCATGAATAGTGTCAAGTGTCCTGGGTTCTGATGTACTTGATAAGATAAGTACGAGAAATATCGGGTCTCGGTATCCATGTCTATGTGACGTTACACAACTCCGCGTACGGGGTTGGCACCCGACTATTAATCGGACGCTAAGTAAAGTCACTCGGTCATGGGTTGAACATGAACCACAATATATATATATATATATATATATATATATATATATATATATATATATATATATATATATATATATATATATATATATATATATATATAAGCCAAGGGAATAAGTAACAAGGACTGCAAGTTTTGGCAAGGTACACTTGCCTGGTGTTTCGGCTCCAATTGTAACTCTGGCAGCAGTAGAATTTTGTAAACCCCCTCGACCAGATTTTAGTATTTTTAGGATTATTTTAACAATTTAGGATTTATGGCAATATTTTAATTTATTTTCCTACATATCCTGTTGACTTGTGCACCTGTCCATCTCCTAATTATTTGGAGCTTTAGCTTGACTGTTATCCCCGAACAAAGTTCACATACCTGTCCTAGACATGTCGACTATTTTTCTGAACTCTGTGCAACTCACAGATGTGCTAGAATAAGCCTCGTTTGAGACGCACAAATAACGTTACAATCGTCCGTAATTATTTCCTATTTTATTTCCTGCTCTTTACCCATCTCTGTACCCCTAGAGATTTGAGGTCAACCTGCACCTGTTTTGCCCAAACAAAAATACGTTAATATTCTACACTGAGTATACTACATTTAGTATATTGACACCGTAGAAAAATTATGGCCCTACCTGCCTCTAAATAATTAGAGAACACCATGCGCAGTATTTATTAATTAATTAAATACGATGGCCCGTATCACCCCAAAACTAGGCCCAGTCCCTACCCAGACTCATCCCCATACCCCCAGGGCCCTCACATAGCAATTTCCTTCAAATCTGTGAATTTTAGCATTTTCAGGAATCGAATATTTTCCAGACAATTTCGTAATTACGTAATTTTCCAAAAATTAGGACTTTACGCAATTTATGAAATTACAGGGACTTTCCTGCAAATTTTAGTGCGAGGTGTCACCCGCTCACTGGCCGGTGAACCTGCACCGTCCATTCGGAGGTGGGACCCACCCGAAAATATCTCAAAAATATCCTGAAAATATCTACAAAATATTTTGTAAATATCTTTAGATATTTTACATATTATATTAATAAAATTTTCTATAAAAGAAATAAGAAAATAAAAAGAAAAAGAAAAATGAAAAACCCTAACCCTACCCAGCCTGGCAGCAGCCGCCCCCCCGCGTCGCCGGAGCAGCGAGCCCCCCCCTCGGCGGAGCTTCCCCCCCCCCCCCCCGCGGCAGCCTCCTCTCCCTCGCCCCTTCTCAATCTCCTCCTCCCCTCTTCCTCCTCCCGATCTGCTCCCTCCACCGCCACCACCATCACCGGTCACCACCACCACTTGCCACCGCCATCCCCGAGCTCCAGCCGACCCCTCGACAGCCCTCCCCTCTTCTCCTTCTCGATTTTTTCCTCCTCCTCCCCACCGTGAACTCCCTCATCCCCCGACCCCGACCCGCCAGAGCAGCAGCACCCCCCCGCAGCTACTCCTCCTCCACCTCCACTCGCCACCGTCACCCCTTCCCCTTCACCATCGACATCCCCGAGCTCCCTTCCCTCTTCACCAGCATCTCACCTCTCCCTCCTTCATTTCCCCCTTCCCCGACCAGCGACCTCGCCGGTGAGCCGACCCCTGAGCTCGCCATCACCACCACCCGCCACCACCATCACCATCTTCCCTGCTCCTCCTCCACTCCAGCACCTCCCCAGAACCTCTCCCCTCTTCCTCGTCGCCACCAGCCTCCAGCAAGCAGCCCCAGCCCTCGACGCAGCGGCCACGACCTAGCCACCCAACCCCAGACACATCGGCCCCACAGAACTCGAACACAGCAGCGGGACGCAGAACCCGGACACGTCCAGGACACAAATCCTGTGTCGAATCGACACACGGACACGTGCAGTTCAGTTTCCACGGAGCCCTGTTCAGGTAAACCGTTCTATCTCCTCGTCGTTCCATTTTTAATTCCGTCAGTTGTGATACGGAGGCTAGGTGACCCTCTCGGTGCCCGTGCAACCCGCACGGTGCATCGCATCCTGTGGCGATCGCGGCACGCGATCCAAAAACAGGAAAAACAACGACCCGATTCACCCCGGAACTGAGTACGCCCCGCCAAACGGGACGACTTGGTCGCACGCGGTCTTTAACAAAATGTGCGCGACGTTGATACGGACATGTAGGAGTTCGGAGAAGTTGATTTGGATGTGCGTGCACACCGGAATCAACGCGTATCCGTCGACACCGCCCCGTATCCGTCAGTTTTGGAACACGCTGCAACTTTGTGTACACACGTCGGATCGAGACAAAACTTGTGCCATCGGACTCGTAGCGATACGCTGGTCCTGTGATCCAAGTTTGGTTCGATTCTGAGAACGTTGACAAAATCGCGTATCGTGGGCTCCACAGGCTCCACTTGACGGACGATTTTGTGTTCGGCTCATCGGAATCCAATTCTGAAAGTTCCGTTGGGTTCGTATCATCGTTCTGGACTTGTGGACATTAAGTTTGGCAAATTTGGAGACCTTTGGCCCTGACACATTTTTTGGTGCAAAGTAGGCCCACATGTGGTTCCCGCTTTGACCGGAAACTGTTATTTTTGCCCCTGTGTCCAAATTGGACTTAAGGACAGGCGTTTCTAGCTATTTAATATTTTCTGAGACTGTTAGTGATGTTTATTTCAGCATTCGGAGACATTTATTCGGAGATCATAGTTTCTGACTCTTGGTACTTGACATCTGGACGTTATAATATATTTGCAGCTCTCTTGCCAGACAAGTATACCTTGCCTTGTTGTACTGTTTATATTCAGTTCTTGCTAGTTACATGTTTATTTATTTTTATATAAATGTGCGCGTCCGAGCAGACTCGGGTGCAGTCAACGATGGCGTTGACGTTAGGACTTGTGTCTGACCTAGTGTCTAGTAGACCCACCTAAAGTTGTGAAGTTATTGATATAACTTCCCAGGCCTTGACACGTATCATTACATATCACAGAGTGAGTACATGTAGGAACGCGTGCCTCATGCGCGACTGGCCATCAGTGTGAGCAACACGTGTAAAGGTATTTAGCTTAGTTGGTTATTTTATTGAGACTTGCATCATAGTAGGAGATGTCCACGTCGTTTTCACGACTTGTACATCTATATTGGGCGGAAAAGATACTAGTAGACGTATGGGACACCCCTTCCTTGTTGTTATATCCTTCGTTCCATGCTCCTCGGAGATGGACGATTGCAGAGTTACCCGTGTGTCCGGGGGCATATGACACATATACTAGCCAGTCATGACGATTGGTGAATTACGTCAGCATATGTCATGCCTACACATTCTCATGCGTACTATCAGGTCTTTAAATTGCATTCACTTAGATGGTTAGCACACCCCCCTTTATTTATTCAGTATTTATATTATGGCATAATTTTCTGTATCTTGTTATGTCCCTCTGAGGACCTGGTCCCCTGCCAGGTGTATATGTTCTTGAGTATTCGCAGGAGAGCAGATCCGGACATGTTACGTATATTTCGAGGAAGTCTTCTTTTCGAGCCTCATGATTGTCAGATGTTGTTCTTTATGGTGTGTATTCTGGTTCCTTTTATATTATATTTCTGCAGTGGATTTGTTTCCATCCGACTGTCATTCTTTAGATATTTGTTATTGAGATTTAGTTACATGGTTATTGGCTATTCATTCATATTTGATTTCTGTGGATGAGATTTAGATATTATCCTGTGACTTGTGATTAGTTTTACCACTTATGAATTACTGTTCATTATACAGCGTACGCTCGTATATATGGTTTCCATATATTGGAGTTGCCATATATACAGGCGGCTGGCATGCTTACGTGTCCTGGTCCTACGTATTTTGGGACTGGGGCGTGACATGTTTTTAGTGGTGGCCCATGCAGGTCAGAGCATATTGTCTCGGTTACGTTACTGTACCGAGCAAGCCTGCACCTAGGATTAGAATATAGAATCTCATCCATATTTGACTATGACTTATCTTCCTTCCAGTCTGTCCTACTTACACAATTGCATCTTGCTTGAATCCTGTGCTTCCCTAATAAATTCTTTAAGTATAAGCCCCTGCTAGAATATAGGAATCCATGTTGATAGGATGCTAATTAGAGTAGTATTCCTATTAAGAACACAACTAGGGCATTGACACATTATTAAGTTCAGATTACTAAATGAACCATAGTCTTCCATATTACTAATTAAACCCTAGTCTTCCATAGTACTTAATAAACCCTAGCCTCACTACCTATAGTTTAACTTACCATTATCCCTTGACATATTTTTATATATAACTTGAGAGTAGTATAACCACTACTAGGATTAGTTAGAGACTTAACCATAGTGTGACCCTAGTCTTAAGGAACCAATAGAAATTCAAGGTTGAATACTAAGACTAAAACTCATCCTATGTTTGGATAAACCCAGTTTTACGCCAGAGACCCTTTTACCCTTGTTGGCGTAAAACCCATTTGACACTTGCTGGCATAAAAGCCAAACAACTGCCTAGTTGGCGTAAAAGCCTAATGACTTTCTTGTTGGCATAAAAACCAGATTATGCAGGAGATTGTCCTCTTTACGCCGCAGTTATGACAACCGCTACCCACGATCCCTTAGTCTTCCTTATCCTGCGTCATGCAAGCCATGTAGGTAACTGTCCTGCATAAACATGATGATTCTAGAATAATAGATAACCAGCGTAGAGTAACCTGATTAGGCGTAGAATATATGATAGGATGTGAGCGTATTTGTTACAGCCTTAGCTTTCCCCAGGCTTGACCCAAATCTCGTGCATTAAAGGCAGAGATACGCCTCGAGCCCTGTGCAAAAAGAAACAACTTTCTGACAGGACATCTGATTTTGTCTCACCTCAAGCGTATGACTTGTATCCAATCAGTCACTAAACGACAACCTGGGTCCCCGTGCAAATTCATCATCGCAACCAACCGCTCGATCGTTGTACAAGTACTTTTGTCAGTTGTCAGAATTCACTAATTTTGACTGACAAACTCATGAGTATCTTGTACAACTTTACGCTACAATGCAGGAGATTTTACGCAAACCTTTTAGGCAAAACTTTACGCAGGCAGACTTTTATACAAACCTTACGTCCGCTAATTTTCTTCGCATATTTTAGCGCAAAACTTTTACGCTCAGACTTTCACCCAGACTTTTACGCGCAGATTTTTATGCACAGACTTTTTACGCGGACAGCTCTGAAGCTCTACCTTACGCTTCTTTGTATTACGCGGATAGCTCTGAAGCCATGCGTTACGACAAATTAATTTATCCCTACTTTACGCGGACTACCTTAAATCCCTGTTATAGGCAGACAACCTATAGTGTATATTAAGATTGTAGAACCTAGAAGGCCATACCTCTTTTGGGTCAACTAGCAACTTAGGAAGAAGTTAGAATATTAACTGTAGAGATTGTAGAGTCTTATCTTTTTGTGATTGTGAATTATGTTGTAATTTCTCTCATCATAAACTAGCATACTTAAAATTGTTGTCCTACCTTGACTAATGATGCTATTATAGCCTAGTTTTGCAAGCTTATTTTTTATCGAGGTTGTTCATGACACATGTGTTATTGGGGCCTGATCCACCCCACTAATACAATTGTCTATTCAGAATCAGTGTATTACAGTCTGATCAACCTTAGTGCATTTTGATTCGCCCTTCGCATAACTACTTTACGTGGATTGAGAGATATAGTGATTAGTAGACAGATGTACTTGCCCTCTAGATATGTCTGAGCATATCGTATTAGTTACATAACTGTGCTAATACGAATATGTGAATAGGAATTACCAAAATAATATTTTAATCCACAACTGCTTTGACAATTCCCATTTGAATTCTTTAAACGCCTTGATCCCCACACTTCTAATCTATTACCTTCCCCTTGAACTCTTGATTATTGTTTTCCGTCTTTCCTTATTTCGGAAAGGCAAAACCTCGTGCTTAGTATAAATACGAAAGTGTATTGTTTCCGTAGCCATTTCTGTTTGTTTCTTGGGTAATTACCAAACCCTATTATTAGATTAGATTGCAATTTAAACCCGCGCTACCCTTAGAATGACCTTCACTACCTACTTACGTTCCTGGTACGGGCATCTCTATGGCAGCATAAGATTTTTATTTTTGCCTCGTAACTTGGGTTAAGTTCAGAACTCAAGTATTACGATAAAGAAAATATCATTTGGCTATCAGGAGTCTAAATGGATTTTACCCGGATGAATAATTGACTGACTCCTGAGAGGATAGCAGCACCTATGACTAGGTTGACTTATTAGGATTAAGAATTCCTATGGACCAACGAGTGTCAAGCCGCTTTCAAGGAGTTGAAGAAGCGACTGACCACAAAACCCGTATTGACTATTCCATCCGGATCAGGCGGTTGTGATCTACAAACGCATCAGAAAAAAGTTTGGGATGCGTATTAATACAGGATGGCAAGGTAATGGTATATGCATCTAGACAATTATGAGTACATGAGAAGAATTTGGAACTTGCAACCGCCAGGATTACTCTGAAGATATAGAGACATTACTTATATATGAGACAAATCGTAAGATTGCACGACCTACCAGTCAGCATTTTACCAGACAAGGATTCGCGTGACCAGAGTTGGTGGTCAACACCGTAGGGACAGTTAAGTAAATACAGGACACTTGAGAGCAGTGCAAGACAGACAGAAGTAGTAGGTAGACCGTCATCATCGTCCCTTGGAATTCAAAGAGGACGATCATGTCATCTTGAAGATCTCACCTACTAGAAGCACCATTCGATTCGGAGGACACAACAAGTTGAGTCCAAGGTATATTGGACCATTGACGTGCTAAAAAGAGTGGGAGTAGTGGCATATCGACTTGCGCTACCACCTTCACTTGAGGAAATACTTGATGTATTACACGTGTCGCAACTCAGACAATATGTGACAGACAGCAGTCATGTTCTTAACCATTCGGAGATCACCATTAGGCCGAGCTTGTCATATCAAGAGCAACCTGTGGGAATCCTTGATCATCGAGGAAAGGTATTAAGAAATCAGACTATTTTCTTGATCCACGTGGCATGGAAGTATGGCGCGCCAAGAGAATCTACTTGGAAGCGTGTGGACGACATGCGTAAACATTTTTTGAACCTATTCGTAAACCAAGATATAAATTACTTTGTTAAATTATATCTTATGCCGTCTTTGACTTCTACCCCGGCTTAGTTTTAATTTTGAGGACAAAATTTTTATAAGTTGGGTAGATTGTAAACCCCCTCGACCAGATTTTAATATTTTTTAGGATTATTTTAACAATTTAGGATTTATGGCAATATTTTAATTTATTTTCTTATATATCCTGTTGACTTGTGCACCTGTCCATCTCCTAATTATTTGGAGCTTTAGCTTGACTGTTATCCTCGAACAAAGTTCACATACCTGTCCTAGACATGTCAGACTATTTTCCTGAACTTTGTGCAACTCACAGATGTGCTAGATTGAGCCTCGTTTGAGACGCACAAATATCGTTACAATCGTTCGTAATTATTTCCTATTTTATTTCCTGCTCTTTACCCATCTCTGTACCCCTAGATATTTGAGGTCAACCTGCACCTGTTTTGCCCAAACAAAAATACGTTAATATTCTACACTGAGTATACTAAATTTAGTATATTGACACCGTAGAAAAATTATGGCCCTACCTGCCTCTAAATAATTAGAGAACACCGTGCGCAGTATTTATTAATTAATTAAATACGATGGCCCGTATCACCCCAAAACCAGGCCCAGTCCCTGCCCAGACTCACCCCCATACCCCCAGGGCCCTCACATAGCAATTTCCTTCAAATCTGTAAATTTTAGCATTTTCAGGAATCAGATATTTTCCAGACAATTTCGTAATTGCGCAATTTCCCAAAAATTAGGACTTTACGCAATTTATGAAATTACAGGGACTTTCCTGCAAATTTTAGTGCGAGGTGTCACCCGCTCACTGGCCGGTGAACCTGCACCGTCCATTCGGAGGCGGTACCCACCCGAAAATATCTCGAAAATATCCTAAAAATATCTACAAAATATCTTGTAAATATCTTTAAATATTTTACATATTATATTAATAAAATTTTCTATAAAAGAAATAAGAAAATAAAAAGAAAAAGAAAAATGAAAAACCCTAACCCTACCCAGCCTGGCCGCAGCCGCCCCCCCCCCCCCCCCCACGTCGCCGGAGCAGCGAGCCCCCCCCCCCCCCACGTCGCCGGAGCAGCGAGCCCCCCCCTCGGCGGAGCTTCCCCCCCCCCCCCCCCCCGCGGCAGCCTCCTCTCCCTCGCCCCTTCTCAATCTCCTCTTCCTCCTCCCGATCTGCTCCCTCCACCGCCACCACCGGTCACCACCACCACTCGCCACCCGCCATCCCCGAGCTCCAGCCGACCCCTCGACAGCCCTCCCCTCTTCTCCTTCTCAGTTTTTTGCTCCTCCTCCCCACCGTGAACTCCCCCATCCCCCGACCCCGACCCACCAGAGGAGCAGCACCCCCCCGCAGCTACTCCTCCTCCACCTCCACTCGCCACCGTCACCCCTTCCCCTTCACCATCGACATCCCCGAGCTCCCTTCCCTCTTCACCAGTATCTCACCTCTCCCTCCTTCATTTCCCCTTTCCCGACCACCGACCTCGCCGGTGAGCTGACCCCTAAGCTCGCCATCACCACCACCCGCTACCACCATCACCATCATCCCTGCTCCTCCTCCACTCCAGCACCTCCCCAGAACCTCTCCCCTCTTCCTCGTCGCCACCAGCCTCCAGCAAGCAGCCCCAGCCCTCGACGCAGCGACCACGACCTAGCCACCCAACCCCAGACACATCGGCCCCACAGAACTCGGACACAGCAGCGGGACGCAGAACCCGGACACGTCCAGGACACAAATCCTGTGTCGAATCGACACACGGACACGTGCAGTTCAGTTTCCACGGAGCCCTGTTCAGGTAAACCGTTCTATCTCCTCGTCGTTCCATTTTTAATTCCGTCAGTTGTGACATGTAGGCTAGGTGACCCTCTCGGTGCCCGTGCAACCCGTACGGTGCATCGCGTCCTGTGGCGATCGTGGCACGCGATCCAAAAACAGGAAAAATAACGACCCGATTCACCCCAGAACTGAGTACGCCCCACCAAACGGGACGACTTGGTCGCATGCGGTCTTTACCAAAATGTGTGCGACGTTGATACGGACGTGTAGGAGTTCGGAGAAGTTAATTTAGATGTGCGTGCACACCGGAATCAACGCGTATCCGTCGACACCGTCCCGTATCCGTCAGTTTTGGAACACGCTGCAACTTTGGGTACACACGTCGGATCGAGACAAAACTTGCGCCATCGAACTCGTAGCGATACGCTGGTCCTGTGATCCAAGTTTGGTTCGATTCTGAGAACGTTGACAAAATCGCGTATCGTGGGCCCCACAGGCTCCACTTGACGGGCGATTTTGTGTTCGGCTCATCGGAATCCAATTCTGGAAGTTTCGTTGGGTTCGTATTATCGTTCTGGACTTATGGACACTAAGTTTGGCAAATTTGGAGACCTTTGATCCTGACACATTTTTCGGTGCAAAGTGGGCCCACATGTGGACCCCGCTTTGACCGGAAACTGTCATTTTTGCCCCTGTGTCCAAATTGGACTTAAGGACAGGCGTTTCTAGCTATTTGATATTTTCTGAGACTGTTAGTGATGTTTATTTCAGCATCCGGAGACATTTATTCGGAGATCATAGTTTCTGACTCTTGGTACTTGACATCTGGACGTTATATATTTGCAGCTCTCTTGCCAGGCAAGTATACCTTGCCTTGTTGTACTGTTTATATTCAGTTCTTGCTAGTTACATGTTTATTTATTTTTATATAAATGTGCGCGTCCGAGCAGACTCGGGTGCAGTCAACGATGGCGTTGACGTTAGGACTTGTGTCTGACCTAGTGTCTAGTAGACCCACCTAAAGTTGTGAAGTTATTAATATAACTTCCCAGGCCTTGACACGTATTATTACACGTCACAGAGTGAGTACATGTAGGAACGCGTGCCTCATGCGCGACTGGCCATCAGTGTGAGCAACACGTGTAAAGGTATTTAGCTTAGTTGGTTATTTTATTGAGACTTGCATCATAGTAGGAGATGTACACGTCGTTTTCACGACTTGTACATCTATATTGGGCGGGAAAGATACTAGTAGACGTATGGGACACCCCTTCCTTGTTGTTATATCCTTCGTTCCATGCTCCTCTGTCACGCCCCAGTCTCAAATACGTAGGACTAGGAACACGTAAGCATGCCAGCCGCATGGATATGGCAACTCCAATATATGGAAATCATAACCCATACGTACGCTGTAATCTGAATATAAACTCACATGTGGTATAAATAATGTCACAAGTCACAGAAATGCTAATCTCATCCACACAACAAGTCATAGAAAAGAAATACTAACTAGAATAAGGAGTCTGAAATATCTAAAATAATAGTCGGGTGGAGACAAATTCACTACCAATGACTATATCCAAAACTAAAATGAGAGAGGAGTATAAAATCTCCAATATAAAATAATGTGAAGACAGAAGTGTAACAGCTAAAAGAATCCATCGCTAGATAATCAACGATGCTCAGAAGGTAAGACCTACTCGACAGAAAATAATACGTCAGGTCCGGGCCCGTACTCCTGCAAATACTCAAGAGCAGATACACCTGGCAGAGGACCAGGTCCTCAGAGGGACGTAACAAGATACAGAAAATACGAGCCAACTTGAATACAGTAAACATGCATATAATTTGAAAATAGATAAGTACGCTGTACAAGACAATCTATATGAATGCAAAATGAGGACAACTTTTCGACGTATGGGCAAGGGTAGTCTACTCGATCTAAGCCTCACAACTCACACACCCGTCTAGAACATCAGAAATCGACATACCTCTGGGGTAGCGACCAGCGCGACTCTACAAAAATCGACATACCTCTGGGGTAGCGACCAGCGCGACACACGCCCGTAGTGCGAACTATATACTATGGTTTACCAGAGTGGTTAAAAGCCCATACGCCTAATGATTGTCCTCCCATGATACTAGGTGCCATGTGTGTGTCAACATATCTAATACATAGTAATGACTGGAGAAAAACTACACATGCAAGAACTATACAGAAATAAAATAAATAAAAAGAAATATAAATTGCATACAAAGTACTTTAAACAATTTGGCAAGGTATCTTGCCTGGCAAGGAAGCTGCAAAATGTAGTGTCCCAATGTCAACACCAAGAGTCAGAAGCTACGGCCTCAGAATGAACGTCTCCGGATGCTGAAATAAACATCACCAACGTTCCCAGAATGAGCAAAATAGCTAAAAAGCACACCCCTTTCGTCCAATTTGGACACAGGGGCAAAACGGTAATTTCGTGCAAAAGTGGGGTCCACGTGTGGCCCACTTTGCACCGAAAAGCGTGTCGAGGGTAACAGTCTCTAAATGGGATAAACTATGGGTCAAACAACTCTAGATGTCAATACGAACTCAACGGTATGTCCAAATTTGGATTCCGATGAGCCGAACAAAATTTGGTCCAAAAAGTCAACTGTGGGACCCGCCAATTGGCGATATGGTCAACCGTCTCAGAAATGCGTGAAAATTGGGTCACAGGACCAGCGCGTTACCACGAGTCCAATGAAGCAAGTTTTGTCACAATCTGACAAGCGTGCACAAAATACTCGCGAGTTCTACAAAAGTGGCGACACGAAATGTGTCCGCGGATACGGTCTGATTCCGGTGCGCACACGCGTCCGAATCAGTCCCCACAAATTTTCACGTGTCCCGTTATGCTGCGTGCACCATTCGGTACACTTGGCACACGGCGGGGCGGTCCCGTTTGGCGGGGCGCGCTCCGATCTCCAACTTTTAGAAAATCGGAAAAAGTGGGTGCGCGCAGTTTTGTGACGAATATAATTCTATCCACAGCGACTAATAGCACAAGGTTTTTATATAGAAAATAAACTAGGTTATGTGATCTACAGGTATCAAAAAGAATCATCGAATTCGGATCTCTGTGGTGGGAGATACGAACTCGACAATATGGGTGGTCATTCTGGAATTCTGCGATTGCAGAATTCTGTCTGCTCGTCCAACTTTGGACGCTATTTTTCACCTAGGGACACACATTTTCCGAGGTTAACTATAAAACAAATACTGGAGAGGGTTGAGGGAAGATCATACATATGAAAACGGAACAGCGTTTGGTCGAGCGAGTCAACGGAAAATCGCGCCGGAGCGAAGGTGCTTCGAGTGGGAGACTGCAGTTCGCGATGTCGGCGTCGACGGGATGGTTGGATGGCTTGGCGGGGCTTCTCTGGCTGCGGTGACGGCTCTTAGATGGGAAGAGGAGGTCTGGAGTTTCTAGGTTAGGGTTTTAGAGAGCTATTATATATATATATATTATATATTAAGAGAGGGAGAGGGTGGATTAAGGAGCGGGTCATGGGTTATCCGCGGGTTGGAAGTCAATAGGGCTGCGGTTTCCTATTGGCTGAGTGGGCGGGGACTTGGTATCAAGTTGCTGCGGTTCCACCAAGGTAAGTTGGCTGCACTTGCTAGCAATTGCTAGTGAATGAATAGAATTCCTAAGGAAAGCAAGCTCCTACGGCTTTAAGTACTATGCATAATATTAATATTATTAGTATTATTATTATATACTTATTTAATTCTTTTCTTTTCCTTTCTTTCTTTATAAATATATATATACATATATATATTTGTATATATACATATATATATATATATATATTCACACATAAGAAAAATTTATATATATTAGGGTATTGCACATCGTTAGGCTAGCAACAGCTCAAGGGGTCTCCTACATGGAATAAATTCCGAAAAATTCCTGATGGTCCCACAAGTCATCTAAGTGCCCGAACACCTAACATAAAAATTATTAAAAATCTATTTCTCCTATTTAGCTCTAATTACTATAATTTAATTAATAATTAATAAAAATAATAAATATAAATATTTTTAAAAATAGGGGTTTTACATTCTACCCAACTTACAAAAATTTCGTCCTCGAAATTGACACTAACCCATATTCATAATGATAACTATAACTATTACACTACATTGGTATCTAGTAGGACTCCTAAAACTCATGGTCTGCCATTCTAACACTTTCTCATCTATTGTCCATACACTATTCTATCATCCTCTAACCTGTCTACACTACCCAGCTTACAAGAATTCTACTAGTGGTCACCTTCTTTGAAGCTATTGTCTAGATTGTAAGGCAATTATATTTGTTGGGTCGAGAATCTTGGGATACCTGTCTAGAATCTCATAACTATGACTTTTCCCATAACCGTCAAGTATCATAGTCTAATACTGCCACGCCACCTGGCCAGTATGGCTGCAAGTAATTCGACTACTCTACTAAAATCGTCTGGCGGCAACTGTCGCTACCTCGCCGGCGATTTGTCATAGTCATCAGTTCGTAACAAGTGCCTTCAACTCTTTCCTAGGCATAGTCTAAGTTTTTAGGGAAACAATTAAGGTCTTGACTAACTATTAGGGGTAGGACCTATCTCAATTAATCTAACAATTACTACTAGGCTACATGGTGCTACTTAAGGGTTAAACTACTAAAGAATGCAGACATTACTATAGTGTATATATATATTAAGAACTCATCCTTAGTTATCAAGCATTACTAACACATTTATGCTTAACTAACAAAATAGGGATGAGGTTGATATGAGTCAAACAATTCATAATGGCACGAAAGATATGACTATGATAGGAAGAGTTACGCACGAGATAAGAAATGAATATAAAAGGAGAAGATGAGTCACCCAAGAGGGCAAGATAAGGATAGGGGAAGAATACTACTACTGCTACTCACGTCGTCCATTAGTATGCCACATGGGTAAAATATACCTACATCCTCATAACTGCTAAACTACCATATATAGTTCTACATCTATTTGTACATCTAAGATCTTGTGTCACAATGGGGTTATGAGTATGCAAAGGCAATTATAACTAAAAGGTCGTACCTGTATCTACGGCTTCATGTGTCTGCTCTCCCATACTTGTCATAATGAGTGCTTGGCCTTGTCCTTGGTTGTTCAACTGGGGCCTAGTCCCCTCCATTTGTGCAGACTGTAGAAGCAATGGTGGATCCCTTTGGTCTTCTATACTTGAGGGTGTATGCGGTGTTCCTGATTTTAATGCCATAGACCCCGGGTTCTGCTGTGGACATTCTCGAGCTTGATGGTGACTTGATCCACATACCATGCACAACCCCAATCGACGATGACAATCTCTATAAATATGACCTGGTATACCACAAAAGTTACAAGTATGATGCCCCTGGGTTGGATATGGTGCAGCACTATCTGATTGCTGGCGTGTCAAAGGGTGTCGAATGGGTCCTCCTTGCTGTATCCTTACTGGTCCTTGGTGACTTCTCTGTTGAATTCTGTTTCCCTTGCTGATGGCCTCCTGGATCCTGGCCTTTGTCAATAGCTCGGCATAAGAGATCCGGGACTGGGAGCTAGTGTAGTGCTGGAGCTCCTGAGTCAGCCCGCGGTGAAACCTCTTAGCCTTCTCCAAGTCATTAGGTATTAGGATTATGCCATACTTACTGAGATGGCTAAACTCTGCGTCATACTCATCAACCGTCTTGTCTCCTTGCTCTAGATGGAGGAACTGATCGTACAATGTGTCCCTTACTGTATCCGGGAAGTACTTTCTCTCAAAGCATTCCAAGAATTGTTCCCAAGTCTGTCGCGTACCCAACTGGCGCTCCATTGATTCCCACCAGTGATGCGCGTTGCCTTCTAACTGAGTCCTCACGCCTATCATCCATAGGTCAGAAGGTAATTGTGATGCCTCTAACAACTTCTTGGTATTGACAATCCAGTTTGTGGTCTCCTCTGGACTTTCATTGCCCTTATATGGCTTAGGGCCCATCTGCACAAAGTCCTTGACTGAACCGACCCGAGCTTGTGGTACTGAAGCTAGTGCCTGGGTTGGTACAGGGGCTAGTGCAGCCATTCTCTCAAGCGCTGCCAGAAACTCTAGCCTTTGCTCTGCTGTTTGCTGCCTCTGTTCTGCTGTTTGCTGCCTCTGTTCTTGCATTATCATCTGGAAGAATTTGAACTGCTGCGCTTGGCCATCTTGCGGTGCTAGTGGAGCTGGAAATGTCCCATTAGGTATCGTGGAAGGAGTTGATGGGATTTGACTGTTAGTCAGTCCATCCGGTCCGGAAAGAAGAGGTGTCGTTGAGGTCACTCCTAGTGGTTGGTCGTCGTCCCCTGGAGACGTGTTGTCCCCGGTGGCGGCATGCCCGTCATGCAAAGTCATCTCTCTACAAGAGATGGACGAAGGATTAAGAAGAGTACATGAATCAAGCATGACGCAAGCACTTAAGTAGGACATGTTGGAAGGAAGGTAAGTTATAGTCAAGTGTGGATGAGATCTAAAATTCTAATCCTAGGTGCAGGCCCGCTCGGTACAGTTATGTAACCGAAACGGCTAACTCGACCTGCATGGGCCACCACAAAAACATGTCACGCCCCAGTCCCAAATACGTAGGACTAGGAACACGTAAGCATGCCAGCCGCATGGATATGGCAACTCCAATATATGAAAACCATAACCCATACATACGCTGTAATCTGAATATAAACTCACATGTGGTATAAATAATGTCACAAGTCACAGAAATGCTAATCTCATCCACACAACAAGTCATAGAAAAGAAATACTAACTAGAATAAGGAGTCTGAAATATCTAAAATAATAGTCGGGTGGAGACAAATCCACTACCAATGACTATATCCAAAACTAAAATGAGAGAGGAGTATAAAATCTCCAATATAAAATAATGTGAAGACAGAAGTGTAACAGCTAAAAGAATCCATCGCTAGATAATCAACGATGCTCAGAAGGTAAGACCTCCTCGACAGAAAATAATGCGTCAGGTTCGGGCCCGTACTCCTGCAAATACTCAAGAGCAGATACACCTGGCAGAGGACCAGGTCCTCAGAGGGACGTAACAAGATACAGAAAATACGAGCCAACTTGAATACAGTAAACATGCATATAATTTGAAAATAGATAAGTACGCTGTACAAGACAATCTATATGAATGCAAAATGAGGACAACTTTTCGACGTATGGGCAAGGGTAGTCTACTCGATCTAAGCCTCACAACTCACACACCCGTCTAGAACATCAGAAATCGACATACCTCTGGGGTAGCGACCAGCGCGACTCTACAGAAATTGACATACCTCTGGGGTAGCGACCAGCGCAACACACGCCCGTAGTGCGAACTATATACTACGGTTTACCAGAGTGGTTAAAAGCCCATACGCCTAATGATTGTCCTCCCATGATACTAGGTGCCATGTGTGTGTCAACATATCTAATACATAGTAATGACTGAAGAAAAACTACACATGCAAGAACTATACAGAAATGAAATAAATAAAAAGAAATATAAATTGCATACAAAGTACTGTAAACAATTTGGCAAGGTATCTTGCCTGGCAAGGAAGCTGCAAAATGTAGTGTCCCAATGTCAACACCAAGAGTCAGAAGCTACGGCCTCAGAATGAACGTCTCCGGATGCTGAAATAAACATCACCAACATTCTCAGAATGAGCAAAATAGCTAAAAAGTACACCCCTTTCGTCCAATTTGGACACAGGGGCAAAACGGTAATTTCGGGCAAAAGTGGGGTCCACGTGTGGCCCACTTTTCACCGAAAAGCGTGCCGAGGGTAACAGTCTCTAAATGGGATAAACTATGGGTCAAATAACTCTAGATGTCAATACGAACTCAACGGTATGTCCAAATTTGGATTCCGATGAGCCGAACAAAATTTGGTCCAAAAAGTCAACTGTGGGACCCGCCAATTGGCGATATGGTCAACCGTCTCAGAAATGCATGAAAATTGGGTCACAGGACCAGCGCGTTACCACGAGTCCAGTGACGCAAGTTTTGTCACAATCTGACAAGCGTGCACAAAATACTCGCGAGTTCCACAAAAGTGGCGATACGAAATGTGTCCGCGGATACGGTCTGATTCCGGCGCGCACACGCGTCCGAATCAGTCCCCACAAATTTTCACGTGTCCCGTTATGCTGCGTGCACCATTCGGTACACTTGGCACACGGCGGGGCGCGCTCCGATCTCCAACTTTTGGAAAACCAGAAAAAGTGGGTGCGCGCAGTTTTGTGACGAATATAATTCTATCCACAGCGACTAATAGCACAAGGTTTTTATACAGAAAATAAACTAGGTCATGTGATCTACAGGTATCAAAAAGAATCATCGAATTCGGATCTCTGTGGTGGGAGATACGAACTCGACAATATGGGTGGTCATTCTGGAATTCTGCGATTGCAGAATTCTGTCTGCTCGTCCAACTTTGGACGCTATTTTTCACCTAGGGGCACACGTTTTCCGAGGTTGACTATAAAACAAATACTGGAGAGGGTTGAGGGAAGATCATACCTATGAAAACGGAACAGCGTTTGGTCGAGCGAGTCAACGGAAAATCGTGCCGGAGCGAAGGTGCTTCGAGTGGGAGACTGCAGTTCGCGATGTCGGCGTCGACGGGATGGTTGGATGGCTTGGCGGGGCTTCTCTGGCTGCGGTGACGGCTCTTAGATGGGAAGAGGAGGTCTGGAGTTTCTAGGTTAGGGTTTTAGAGAGCTATTATATATATATATTATATATTAAGAGAGGGAGAGGGTGGATTAAGGAGCGGGTCATGGGTTATCCGCGGGTTGGAAGTCAATAGGGCTGCGGTTTCCTATTGGCTGAGTGGGCGGGGACTTGGTATCAAGTTGCTGCGGTTCCACCAAGGTAAGTTGGCTGCACTTGCTAGCAATTGCTAGTGAATGAATAGAATTCCTAAGGAAAGCAAGCTCCTACGGCTTTAAGTACTAAGCATAATATTAATATTATTAGTATTATTATTATATACTTATTTAATTCTTTTCTTTTCCTTTCTTTCTTTATAAATATATATATATATACATATATATATTTGTATATATACATATATATATATATATTCACACATAAGATAAATTTATATATATTAGGGTATTGCACATCGTTAGGCTAGCAACAGCTCAAGGGGTCTCCTACATGGAATAAATTCCGAAAAATTCCTGATGGTCCCACAAGTCATCTAAGTGCCCGAACACCTAACATAAAAATTATTAAAAATCTATTTCTCCTATTTAGCTCTAATTACTATAATTTAATTAATAATTAATAAAAATAATAAATATAAATATTTTTAAAAATAGGGGTTTTACATCCTCGGAGATGGACGATTGCAGAGTTACCCGTGTGTCCGGGGGCATATGACACATATACTAGCCAGTCATGACGATTGGTGAATTACGTCAGCATATGTCATGCCTACACATTCCCATGCGTACTATCAGGTCTTTAAATTGCATTCACTTAGATGGTTAGCACACCCCCCTTTATTTATTCAGTATTTACATTATGGCATGATTTTCTGTATCTTATTATGTCCCTCTGAGGACCTGGTCCCCTGCCAGGTGTATATGTTCTTGAGTATTCGCAGGAGAGCAGATCCGGACATGTTACGTATATTCCAAGGAGGTCTTCTCTTCGAGCCTCGTGATTGTCAGATGTTGTTCTTTATGGTGTGTATTCTGGTTCCTTTTATATTATATTTCTGTAGTGGATTTGTTTCCATCCGACTGTCATTCTTTAGATATTTGTTATTGAGATTTAGTTACATGGTTATTGGCTATTCATTCATATTTGATTTCTGTGGATGAGATTTACATATTACCCTATGACTTGTGATTAGTTTTACCACTTATGAATTACTGTTCATTATTCAGCTTACGCTCGTATATATGGTTTCCATATATTGGAGTTGCCATATATACAGGCGGTTGGCATGCTTACGTGTCCTGGTCCTACGTATTTTAGGACTGGGGCATGACAGATTTATAGGCAGTACTCTGGTTACAGAAATAAACATCACCATTAGATTCAGAAAATATCAATCAGCTAGAAACGCTTGTCCTTGAGTCCAATTTGGAGACAAGGGCAAAAATGGCAGTTTCGGGTCAAAACGGGGTCCACATGTGGGCCCGCTTTGCACCGAAAAATGTGTCAGGGACAAAGGTCTCCAAATTTTCCAAACTTAGTGTCAACAGGTCAGGAACGATGATACAAACACAACGGAACTTCCAGAATTGGATTCCGATGAGCCGGTCACAAAATCGCCCGTCAAGTGGAGCTTGTGGGGCCCACGACACGCGATCTCGTCAACGTTCTCAGAATCAAACCAAACTTGGGTCACAGGACCAGCGTATCGCTACGAGTCCGATGGCGCAAGTTTTGTTTCGATCCGACGTGTCTACACAAAGTTAGGACACGTTCCAGAAAGGACGGATACGGGACGGTGTCCGCGGATACGCGTTGATTCCGGTGTGCACGCACATCCAAATCAACTTCTGCGAAATCCCGCACGTCCTTATCAACGATGCGCACGTATCATTGAAGACCGCACGCGACCAAGTCGTCCCATTTGGCGGGGCGTACCCAGTTCCGGGGTGAATCAGGGCGTTATTTTTTCCTGTTTTTGGATCGCGGTTCGCGATCACCACAGGACGCGATGCCCCGAGCGGGTTGTACGGGCACCGAGAGGGTCACGCAGGGTTCGGGATACAACAGACGGAATCGAAAATGGGGTAGCAAGGAGAGAGAAACAGGTACCTGAACAGGGCTCGAAAAAACTAACTTTTTTTGTGTCCGACACGACACGAATTGTCGACGCGACCTAGGGTTAGGGTTTGGCCCCTGCGGCGGCCGGAGCTCAGGCGGAGGGAGGCCGGAGGCAGCGGGGCGGCGTTGGCCGGAGGCGGCGGCGCTCGCTGGCGGAGGCGGCGGCGTGCGGCAGGCGGCCGGAGGCGGCGTCGAGTGATTGAGGCTCAGCTAGGTCTCGCTGACAGGGGAGGAGGGAGGAGAGGAAGGAGGAGGAGGCGGAGGAAGTCGCCGTCGGTGCTGGAGGGCGGTCGGGTGAAGGCAACGGCGTGCGGTAAGCGGCCGGAGTCTAGGGTTAGGGCGGAGGGGTTTTGGCCGGAGGAGGAGGATTGGGGGATTTATAGGGGGAGCTAGGCGGGGGTCGGCCGGGAGAGGCGGAGGATGGGGCCGATGGGTGCGGGGACGTGGCGGGGTCACGCAGGAGCGGGCCGGGCGGAGCGGCGAGGGCTCCGATGACGGATTCGACGGAGGACTCGGGGTCAGAGGCGTGGGGGAGAGGAACGGGTCTCCGGGTCGGGTCTGCGGGTTCGGGCGGGTTCGGGTGGACCCGACCCGACCCGCTATGGTGGTTCGACCAGTCCGGTTCAGCTGGACCGGGTTTAGCCGGTTCAGGCCGGTTTGAACCCGGTTCAATCCGGTTCGGGTGGGTTTATTTTAGTTTAATTTTTAAAAATAGTTTTCGGGCATTTAAAAATATTTTCGGGGTCCAATAAATTCCCAGAAAATTACCCTAAGTCCAGTTTTTCATTTTACACCCAAAAATATTATTTTCATAATATTTTAATATATTTAAAAACATTTACTTTTATTTAATGCCAAGAATACCTTATTTTTAATTAGCAAAAATTCCCGAAAAATTCCCAAAAAATTCTAAAAAATCCAGTTTTGAAAATCTTGAAAAATCAGGGAGTTTACAAAATATATTAAAATAATTTTATAATAATATTAAAAAAATTATTTTACGTACAACACAGGTACATTTACTAGTGTAGATATATAGATACAGTACAAATATATAAAATTAGTAGACTTCATAGAAATTTGATGTAAATTTACTGACTTGAGAATGTAAGTGCAAGAATATAACTACAGATCATTTTTAATAAACAAGACAAAAAAAGTACAATAGTATTCGTGTCTTCGTGTCAATATCATGTGTCACATAAACAAAAATTTTGAATTTTTTTTAATTCTTTCCTGATTTGTTTTGGTCACCTCGCTCCATCGCAAGACTCCGGTCCGGCACTGACCCTGGTCCCGGGTTGCTTTGGCGCACCCCACTCCTGGCAAGTACGAGGTTTTTGAACAGAACTTCGATAGGCGAGAGGTGTAAGCACCCCGAGGTGTGAAGCAATCTCGTACTAAACGAATTTCACTTTCCAACCAGAAATGAAAGAGAGTCGAACCGATTCCTACAATTGCGATCAGTCTCGCTACCGCGCCTGCCCACGGCAAAGAACACACATGCGCGGGAAGACCGAACCCTCAATATATGCCATGGGGACTAACATGGGTCTCCCTCTCTCTTCCCTTCCCATCATGTACGGTATGGTAAGCGAATTTTGAGCTGAAAATGAAGATGTTGAAATATGCAGCTCAAGCCGCTGCTGTAAATGCCATTGGTACTGTGGTTGATTGTAGTACCCTGCTCCACGTCGGCACTATGTACAAGAGATATCGATTTGCTGACTCAAAAATGATATCTTCCTTAAGAGCTCCTTTTTGAACCAGGAGATGACTGATCTAGGTGAGTGGACAAAAATTTCGTTCTCTGATTCTTGCACGCCTTAATAATAAATATGAGTTTTATAATGCCTATTGCTAAGAAGATTATTGTTTTTGTTGCATGAATAATAGAACTGCACGCTTAGCTAGAACTTAAATGCTTATCAATAGAGAACATTTCCATGTTAATAAGAAGAGTAAGAGATTGCTTGAACATGTTTTTATATCGCTTGTATTTTGATAGAACCACATAGTGCTTGAACTTGTTCAGAGATGGCGGCCAGTCCGCACAGAGATAGAAGAGAAGAGATAGATGGTCTGCTTGTTCATTTCATCTGCATCATAGAGTTTATCTGATAGTTTTTCATGCATTTGCATCGGTCGGACAATGGCTATTAGTGAAGAGCTGAACCTTGGTCCCGGCTGCTAATGATAGTAAAGAGCAACCATGAGTCACAGCTTCTAATAGCATCAGATAAAAGAGTTATTGGTTAGCTGGATTACCGCTATTGATCCTGAGTTTCTCGGGGACCGAAAGCATATAGATAGTTCATCGTGTTTGCTGGATAGAAGGATAGTTCCTAGATGGTGCATTGTCCCTATAGTCTTTGGGTATAGCTCACGAGACACGTTGCGCACACCCTGATAGTAGAATAATCGGCTTACCTTGTATGCTTGAATGAATCAAACATGAACTCTGTTTTCAAAGATGTTTCCAAAAGAAGTAATATGACTCTGTTCCTGTGCTGCATGTAACGAACCTAGGTAAAACTAGAAAGATCACTAGTAATATAATATTTTATCACATGATTACTTAGTGTTGGTTTTAGTGAATGTTGCTTCTGTTCGTTGATTTTAGACTCACCAGTACTTTCTCCAAAGTGATGACCCACCAACAGTTTGCTTTTTCGCAGGTGCTGGATCGTCCGAGGAAGCGATAGCCATTCCTTATCCCCAGGATCCAAAATTTTGGTTTCGATGCGTTGAGCCATATTAATTACTTTGAGCTGCTTTTGTATAGAGGGACATATACTCAAATGGATTATTGTTTGCAACACTGTCCCTCTGCTGCGTACTCGATTAATTCGATGATAGCCACAACTTTAACGATGTTGCCTTGTGCGAGCGCAACCTCAGGCTCGTACGATATTACGTCCCAATGGCAAATAACTGTACGCCCCACGGGAGCGCTGAGGTGCGGTGATTCGCGCCTGGCAGGGGCGTCGTCGGGACCTTCCGGATCGGGGCGTGACATGATGGTATCAGAGCAACTCGATCCTCTGGCCTTACGTCCATTTTGCTGCTGTTCTTAGATGATGATTCCTTATGCATTGATATTGTTATTGAATAGAGCTTTCCATATAATAAGTCCATAGATATTCTCAAAGTTGTGCAAAAGCTTTCTGGATTTGATTTATTGCTTGAGATATTGTGCTTTCGTGCTTGTGGTTTGCTAGAGTTTTTGATTGAGGATGGTGAGGGATGAGGACTATCGATGCTCTAGATATCAAAATGTTTTTCCTTGAGTTTCTAGGACGAAACTCTTTCTTGGTGGGTAAGTATGTAGTGTCCCGCTCCGCGTCGGCACTATGTACAGGAGATATCGATTTGCTGACTCAAAAATGATATCTTCCTTAAGAGCTCCTTGTTGAAACAAGAGATGACTAATCTAGGTGAGTGGACAAAACTTTATTCTCTGATTCTTGCATGCCTTAATAATGAATCTGAGTTTTATAATGCCTGTTGCTAAGAAGATTATTATTTTCGTTGCATGAATTATAGAACTGCATGCTTAGCTAGAACTTGAATGCTTGTCAATAGAGAACCTTGCCATGCTAATAAGAAGAGTAAGAGATTGCTTGAACATGTTTCCATATCGCTTGTATTTTGATAGAACCACATCGTGCTTGAAGTTGTTCAAAGAGGGCAGCCAGTCCGCACAGAGATAGAAGAGAAGAGATAGATGGTCTGCTTGTTCATTTCGTCTGCATCATAGAGTTTATCTGATAGTGTTTCATGCATTCGCATCGGTCGGACAATGGCTATAAGTGAAGATCTGAACCTTGGTCATGGCTGCAAATGATAGTGAAGAGCAACCATGAGTCACAGCTACTAATAGAATCAGATAAAAGAGTCATTGGTTAGCTGGATTACCTCTACTGATCCTGAGTTTCATGGGGACCGAAAGCATATAGATAGTTTATCGTATTTGCTTGATAGAAGGATAGTTCCTAGATGGTGCATTATCCCTAGAGTCTTTGGGTATAGCTCACGAGACACGTTGCACACACCCTGATAGTAGAATAATCGGCTTGCCTTGTATGCTTGAATGAATCAAACATAAACTCTATTTTCAAAGATGTTTCCAAAAGAAGTAATATGACTATATTCCTGTGCTGCATGTAACGAACCTAGGTAAAACTAGAAAGATCACTAGTAATATAATATTTTATCACATGATTACTTAGTGTTGGTTTAAGTGAATGTTGCTTCTATTAATTGATTTTAGACTCACCAGTACTTTCTTTAAAGTGCTGACCCACCAACAGTTTGCTTGTTCAAAGGTGCTGGATCGTCCGAGAAAGCGATAGCCGTTCCTCATCCCCAGGACCCAAAAATCTGGTTTCGATACCTTGAGCCATATCGATTGCTTTGAGCTGCTTTTGTATAGAGGAACATAATGTATGCAATGATGCCATTGTATTAAGAGAACCTCGTGCCTTGTGATTTGCCCCGTATACTCAGATAGATTATTGTTTGCAATATTGTCCCTCCTCTGCGTACTCGATCATTTTGATAATAGTCATAACTTTAAGGATGTTGCCTTGTGCGGGCGCAACCCCGAGGCGCGGTGATTAGCGCCCGGCGGGGGCATTGTCGGGACTTTCCGGATCGGGGCATGACATTGATCTGGGTAAGCCATTCCACTCTTTCTCCTTCTCTCAGCCCACTCCCGAGGTAGTCAGGTTGAGAAGGAGCTAAAGGTCAATAGAAGGAGCGCCATAATCTTTCTTTTGAGCAAGAGGATGGAGCACAGTAGTAGTAGCCTTTTCTCTCCCTACCCAAAGAAAGAAGTCAATATCAAATTGTCCTACTGAAGTACCAAAGGTGCGCTCTGCCCGGGCAAACCAAAAAAGTTTGGGTAGAGCCGGATCTAAGTGTTGGCTAGGTAAGCGTCGTATAGTAAGAGGATTAGTATGAACCTTGTAGACCATCTCCATGGGGGCGGTGAAGGGAGAGCCCCTGGGCGCGACACACGGCTAGCGCGCAAGGCGTGCCTGTTTTATTAATGCATGAGCGCCCAGGCGAGTGCGCCTGAGTGTAGAGCTGAAAGCAGAACGAACTCCCCACCGGCTATGCCGGGAGTCTTGTAAGAGGTTGCCCTTATCGTTCTCTCTCACAGCTGCATTAGCTACATTAGCTATATTTTTTTTGATGTGTTTGCTTGGTCACTTTGCTCCCTCGCGAGACTCCGGTCCGACATGTCAAGACCTTCCGCTTGCGTGTTCTATTATCGCGTCCAGGGGTGCATACACTGCTAGCGTGCTAGGTGCGCTTAACGCGCGAGTGCCCAGACGAGTGCACCTGTTCTTTAACTGCCCGCAAGCGCATACACATTCTTTAAACGCGCGAACGCAGATTTTGGCATCAGTGCCTTTGGAGATCCCGACGGGTTTAGTACCAAACTTCCCGCTCAAAGCTTACTAACCTAAGAGTTCCCCTTTTCTCTTGAATGTGGGGAGTTCATCAACTTTAGTCTGTACTGCCTCTGGACGAATGATTCTTCCCTTCCCTGAGCTTCGGTATGCTGGATGAATAAAATTTTGCCTTCTGCCCTCGCCTCATCATTAACTCCAAAAAAAAAGCTAATGAGAGTTCGTTCGTGTTGATTGAGCGGAGTTGCTCGGAACAAGGTTTGAGGGGAGAAGGAGAGGCATCCCACTTTTTTTTACTACCCAAGGCTTCGAAACATTTCGAAATCGATAAATCTCTACAGGGCTGGGATCATAATACCTCGACTTATGGATGCCGAGTAGGACTTTTCCTATTTAGTAGTGAAATTACCTCTGATTCATTGACTTTCTTATTATTATTGTCACTACCATATTTTCTAGGAAATAATATTTTGGTCATTTCATAATTAATTAAATATTGTGCATATTATATTTTTATTTATTATATTATTTATTATTGTTAGATATTAATTTATTGTTTTAAACTTGTATTAGTGGACCTAACTAGTTTATATTAGATCCATGGACCAACATTTATATTTAGTTAGAATTGAGCCCAATTAGAAGCCCATTCATTAGGATGATGATTAATTAAATTAAACCCATTAGACTAGAACCTTTCCTCCTTAATTATTTCTTCATGAAAGACCCCAAGGGGGTATTTTAGACATTATATAGTGGCTTGGGGAGAGGGTCAAGTGGTCATCCCATATAAATTAGGAGAAATTTTTTTCTCTCCTCATTTTCATTACAAATCTAGATCTAGAATTCCCTCTTACCAATTTTTTTATTTCCACACCAAATTTCTTTCTAATTCTTTTCCAAATCATCATTGGAGGCTATTGAAGTAAGGATATACAAGGAGGAAGCAAGGATCTACAAGGAGGAGCAATGATCCACAAGTTGGAAGCTCATTTCACCCAATATGGAAGTTTCATTGGGAATCCATCTTCCAATAGGTACAATTCAGTTTTACCTCTTTGTTTAGACTATAAATCTGTGTTTTAATTATTAAGAACCACCCCATATGCTAAGGTTATCTATTAAAATTGGAACTAGGTTCATAGGAGGCCTATGGAGAAAGTTATGGTGTGTTTTGTCAATTTTGGAGAAATTTTGAGTTTGACACATTTTGTGTTTTTTTAATTGGTCAATTAGACCAAATTGACATGTGTTTGATTGTGTGTGGCTATTGTCGTATCCACAATTAGATACGTGTAGGCCGTATCCCAACAATTTGGAGATACGGATTAATTTGGAAGTTTTTTTCGACACAAAAGTTTGTGCATGTCATATTTTGACACGGACACATAGAAGGGTGATTGGTGCTTTTATATATATATATATATATATATATATATATATATATATATATATATATATATATATATATATATAGAAGGGTGTATATACTATATACATAGGTATATATGTTGTTGATGTTTATATATATACATAGAGATAGTATATAAGTATGTATATATATAGATGTGTGTGTGTGTGTGTGAGTGTTATACATATAAGTGTATTAATATATATATATATATATATATATATATATATATATATATATATATATATATATATATATATATATATATATATATATGTGTGTTTGTTTGTGTGGTTGTGTGGATGTGTTGAGAGGGGGGAATCGAGCAACACTACTATAAGCCAGTACACAGCAGCAATTTAGGAACATAGCCTAGTGTAGTACAACAATTGAAGCCATCATCAGCATATCAGTGTATCAGCAACTGAAACATCAACAACAAGCATTGAATCAGGCAGAGCAGTGCACAACGCAGTATAGTAGCAGTAGCTCAAGCATGTGCCCGAGGAACAACTAGCATAGCAGCACTACAGCAGCTATTTAGCTAGCATGTGCAGCAGCAGCAGCAAGTGCCCAGCAGCTATCAACAAACGCAGTCGCAGCTTTGAACAGCAAGGTATCAAGATTCAGAGGCGGTAAGTTGTTAGTTTAGTTAGTCTAGTTGTTTAATTAGCTTGATAGTTATCTAGTTAAATTACTAGTTAGTTCGATAGTTTAGTTAGTAATTAGTTAAGTTAGTTTAGTTGTTATATAGTTATATAGATATATGTATACCTATTGTTATTAGTTATTTCATGATAAAGGTGATCTGATTTTTCTTCAGATCAACTTCTTTTATTTCATTAAGAATTTTTATCACAGGATTAGTGATAAATTTAAAGGTGATATTCTTTCCCTTGTAACAAGTCGAAATTTCTTGTTTATTTATTTCCTTTATAGGCATAAGTTTTTCTAGAAAAGGAGTTCCTAGAATAATATATTATGATATTTCTTTTGCAACGATAAAATGTAAGAGAATACATGCATTATTTTTACAGATATGAATATCTGTAACCTTAAAAGGTGTTGTAAGAGCTTTGTTATTAGCAGCACTCAAAGTTTAAGTAGTGCGTTCGCAATATTTTAATAGAATAATCCCTTCTTTGACATAGTTCAAATTGGCACCGCTGTCAACTAAGGCAATGAGATTATAGATTAATGATTTATTGTTTATAATTAGATCAATTTTTATATACCATTTATGGGTAATAAAAAAATCTATCTTTGATAAAAAGGAATGATCAATAGATTTTTCTTTATCTTTTATAACAACAGATTGAATCTGTTGATCGAAAATGTTATCATCATTCTCGTTATCACTATTAATAAGTCGAGAATGATCAGTCATTTCTTTATTGAGAATTATCTCATTGTAGGATTTAACATCCTGTTCAATGAGAGCAAGTCTTTGCTGAGTTATTTCGTCGTTAGACTTTAACTCTTTGATTTCATTCTTCAAAGTTTTTAACTCCCTTTGAAGATCGTTTATAGAGACTATTTTAGGATTATTCCTTTTTCTTCGGACTAAAACTTCTGTCATTATATAAGGAGAGAAACTAGAAGAAGTTTCTCTAGTATCATGTTGCAAAATCTCAATAATTTTTGCTTTTACATTTTGACTAATGGTATTAGTCAAAAGTGATTATAGGATATCTTTTTTATCTTGACTGGTCAATACATTAATAGAAAAACCATTCATTTTGATTATAGATTTATAATAGTCAGTTTTACTGTTTATGGTACATGTTTTGTAATCGCAATCAGTACTACAATCAGTAGCTGATATAATAGACTCATCACTAGATGATTCAGATTCATAATCAGAATTGATCATGATCTTTATTAGATTCATTTTTAACCTTTCGTCTTCGATCGTATCGATCTTTTGTTTGGTATAGCATTTGTTCGAGTAATGGCCTAATTTGCCACATTTAAAGCATTTAACTTTTTTATTCGAACTTGTATTTTTGAGAATTTCTTCCTTGTAGGGAATCTTTTTCTTTCATTGGAAAAATCTTTAGGATAACTCCTCTTAGAAGAATAACTCTTCCTTTTGTAAAAATTTTCTTTAGAGAATTTTCTTTTATTATCAGAAGGAGGTTTAATAGTTTTCAAAGCGAATTGGCAACCTAATTCTCTTAATTATTTTCTCTCAGATAACCTTTGAGATTTTAATTAATTTCTTAATTTAATATTATTACAAAGGGATAATCCTTCTTGTATACAAGCATTAACCAAGTTACCATAAGTTAAATCACTGTATGGTATGATGCCATCATTGTTATTTAGTAGAGGCATCCCACTTTTTTTTACTACCCAAGGCTTCGAAACATTTCGAAATCGAGAAATCTCTACAAGGCTGGGATCATAATACCTCGACTTATGGATGCCGAGTAGGACTTTTCCTATTTAGTAGTGAAATTACCTCTGATTCATTGACTTTCTTATTATTATTGTCGCTACCATATTTTCTAGAAAATAATATTTTGGTCATTTCATAATTAATTAAATATTGTGCATGTTGTATTTTTATTTATTATATTATTTATTATTGTTAGATATTAATTTATTATTTTAAACTTGTATTAGTGGACCTAACTAGTTTATATTAGATCCATGGACCAACATTTATATTTAGTTAGAATTGAGCCCAATTAGAAGCCCATTCATTAGGATGATAATTAATTAAATTAAACCCATTAGACTAGAACCTTTCCTCCTTAATTATTTCTTCATGAAAGACCCCAAGAGGGGTATTTTAGACATTATATAGTGGCTTGGGGAGAGGGTCAAGTGGTCGTCCCATATAAATTAGGAGAAAATTTTCTCTCTCCTTATTTTCATTACAAATCTAGATCTAGAATTTCATCTTACCAATTTTTTTATTTCCACACCAAATTTCTTTCTAATTCTTTCCCAAATCATCATTGGAGGCTATTGAAGTAAGGATATACAAGGAGGAAGTAAGGATCTACAAGGAGGAGCAATGATCTACAAGTTGGAAGCACATTTCACCCAATATGGAAGTTTCATTGTGAATCCATCTCCCAATAGGTACAATTCAATTTTACCTCTTTGTTTAGACTATAAATCTGTGTTTTAATTATTAGGAACCACCTCATATGCTAAGGTTATCTATTAAAATTGGACCTAGGTTCATAGGAGGCCTATGGAGAAAGTTATGGTATTTTTGTGTCAATTTTGGAGAAATTTCGAGTTTGACACATTTTGTGTTTTTCAATTGGTCAATTAGACCAAATTGACATGTGTTTGATTGTGTGTGGCTAGTGTCGTGTCCACAATTAGATACGTGTAGGCCGTATCCCAACAATTTGGAGATACGGATTAATTTGGGAGTTTTTTCCGACACGGTAGTTTGTGCATGTCATATTTTGACACGGACACATAGATGTGTATTTGACTCTTTGTATTGTTCATATATACTATTTTAGACTTGCTCATGTCCTTCCGGGTATGTTTGGTTGTATAGTGGACTCGTATCGCAAGCGTATCACAGATCTAGTGTGATACGGGTACGATGCACTCCACGTGTTTGTTTTATTTTATTTTAGATGTTATTTGTATTGTTTATAGCTATTGGTGATATATAATTTCATGGTTATATATATATATATATATATATATATATATATATATATGTATGTATGTATGTATGTATGTATGTATGTATGGTGATTGGTGGTTTTATATATATATATATATATATATATATATATATATATATATATATATATATATATATAAGGGTGTATATACTATATACATAGGTATATATGTTGTTGATGTTTATATATATACATAGAGATAGTATATAAGTATGTATATATATAGATGTGTGTGTGTGTGTGAGTGTTATACATATAAGTGTATATATATATATATATATATATATATAAATAGGTGTTTGTTTGTGTCGTTGTGTGGATGTGTTGAGAGGGGGGAATCGAGCAACACTACTATAAGCCAGTGCACAGCAGCAATTTAGGAACATAGCCTAGTGTAGTGCAACAATTGAAGCCATCATCAGCATATCAGTGTATCAGCAACTGAAACATCAACAACAAGCATTGAATCAGGCAGAGCAGTGCACAACGCAGTATAGTAGTAGTAGCTCAAGCATGTGCCCGAGGAACAACTAGCATAGCAGCACTACAACAGCTGTTTAGCTAGCATATGCAGCAGCAACAGCAGCAAGTGCCCAGCAGCTATCAACAAACGCAGTCGCAGCTTTGAACAACAAGGTATCAAGATTCAGAGGCGGTAAGTTGTTAGTTTAGTTAGTCTAGTAGTTTAGTTAGCTTGATAGTTATCTAGTTAAATTACTAGTTAGTTCGATAGTTTAGTTAGTAATTAGTTAAGTTAGTTTAGTTGTTATATAGTTATATAGATATATGTATACCTATTGTTATTAGTTATTTCATGATAAAGGTGATCTGATTTTTCTTCAGATCAACTTCTTTTATTTCATTAAGAATTTTTATCACAGGATTAGTGATAAATTTAAAGGTGATATTCTTTCCCTTGTAACAAGTCGAAATTTCTTG